>QJPP01003927.1:0-189389 GCA_003996215.1 Jaltomata sinuosa | reverse complement strand
AGATGGAAAGAAGGAATTGGTTAAAGAAGTTCATAGGCTTGCTCGGTTGGGAGTTCGCCTTATGGACTCGACCAAAGGTGGTGTGATTGTGACTAATGGTGCCGAATCATCCTTGGTGGCTAAGGTGAAAGCCAAGCAAGACCAAGATCCCGTTCTACTTCAGCTTAAGGGTGCAGTGAGTCAGCAAATGGTCGAGGTTTTCTCCCAAGGGAGAGATGGTGTGCTTCTTTACCAGAGTCGGTTATGTGTGCCAGATGTAGATGGATTGAGACAACAGATTTTGTCCGAGGCTCACAGTTCTAGATACTCCATTCATTCGGGTGCCACTAAGATGTACCGTGATCTACGGGAAGTCTTTTGGTGGAATGGTATGAAGAAAGACATAGTCGGGTTTGTGGCTAAGTGTCCCAACTGTCAACAGGTAAAGGTGGAACATCAAAGGCCAGGTGGTATGCTTCAGGATGTTGATCTTCCCACTTGGAAATGGGAAGCAATCAATATGGACTTTATTACGGGTTTGCCTCGTACTCGAATGCAGCATGATTCCATTTGGGTGATTGTCGACCGGATGACCAAGTCATCCCATTTCTTGGCTGTTAAGACTACGGATACAACAGATGATTATGCCAGACTCTACATTCGGAAGATAGTCCGATTGCATGGTGTTCCTTTGTCTATCATTTCGGATAGAGGTCCCCAGTTTACATCTCAGTTTTGGAGATCATTTCAAAAAGGTCTTGTACTAAGGTGAAGCTTAGCAAAACTTTTCACCCTCAGACGGATGGCCATGCCGAGCATACTATTCAGACTTTGGAGGATATGTTGAGGGCTTGTGTTATTGACTTCAAAGGAAATTGGAATGATCACTTACCTCTTATCGAGTTTTCCTACAACAACAGTTTCCACTCTAGCATCCAGATGGCTCCATATGAGGCACTTTATGGCCAGAGGTGTAGGTATCCTATTGGTTGGTTCGAGATTGGTGAGACAACCTTGATTGGTCCAGATTCTGTGCACGAGACCATGGAGAAAGTTCATCTTATTCGGGAAAGGTTGAAGACCGCTCAGAGTCGACAGAAATCTTATGCGAATGTGAAGAGAAGGGAGTTAGAATTTGAAGTTGATGATTGGGATTTCCTTAAGGTGTCACCCATGAAGGGTGTGATGAGGTTTGGCAAGAAAGGAAAGCTCAGGCCCCGTTTTGTAGGTCCTTATCGGATTTCGAGGAGAGTTGGTAGTGTTGCTTATGAGTTGGAGTTGCCAACGGAGTTGGAAGCGGTTCACCCAGTTTTCCATGTTTCCTTGTTGAAGAAGTGTGTTGGCGACCCGAGCTTGATTATTCCTTTGGAAGATGTGGGTGTGAAGGATAGTCTCACGTATGAGGAGGTTCTCGTGGAGATTCTTGATCGTCAGATTCGGAGGTTACGGAACAAAGAAGTCGCTTCAGTAAAAGTCCTTTGGAGGAATCAGCTTGTTGAAGGTGCTACTTGGGAAGCGGAAGAGGCCATGAAGGCCAAATATCCTCATCTCTTTCCTTCCGATTCAGTTCCAGCTCCAGGTACTAGTTTCCTCCTTAGTATGTCCCTCCGATTCTACTCCGCCAGTTCCTCTCATGAGTTTAGCATGCGTCCATGTTTTACGAAGTTAGTTTATCATGTTTTCAAGTTGAAAAGTGCAAGTTTTGTGATTACCCCTTGATTTCTATGTTTTGATGTTTGGTTGGGCTGTTTTCCCTCAGTTTTCCTTGATGGGCCTTCATTCGAGGATGAATGATCCCAAGGGGGAGATATTGTAACACCCCGTGCACTTATGCATCGCTCACATACTTAGTACATTCCATAGTACTAACGCATATTGCGCTGCATCTTTTATGATACAGACTCAGGTACCCCTTCTCAGCTTCGTGGCTAGAGTCTCAGGACACTTCCTTAGTCAGTTGTGGTGAGTCCTCATGGTTCGAGGGCTAGTTATGCTTTTCCTTATGTAAGCTTTACTTTTATACTCCGAGTTAGCTAGGGTCTTGTCCTAGCAACTCTTATGTTATGACTAGAGGCTTTCAGACATAGTTTGTATTCGGGTTCCCTTTTCGGATGTTGTATGTTATGTGGCTCTTAGACCCTTATTGATGTTTCCTTAATGGATTTTCGTATTATGCTTCCGCTTATATTTTGTTATGCTTGAGAATGCTATGGCTAAGGGTTAGCTTGGGATCCTTGTGGTCTCGAGTCCCGTGTTACGTTTAGGGGGTAACCTTGGGGCGTGACAAAAAGGCTCCACTCGAGTTCTAAAGTACCACACCCAATGAGTGTTGGCCATGTAGCAGTGTCGTTAGTGATTTCAGCTAATATTTCTCTGTCATGCTCTGGTCATTTGTACGACAATATCTGGCGTATATGTTCGTTTTGCCACATCATATGGATATGAGCCCTTATCCCTTCTTCGAATCTCAAACTTCTACTCATTACCTGTTTCACGTTCTGGACTGGTGGCTCTAGAATTTCATTGAGACTGAACTTCTCTAAATATGTCTTTCGTGCGAGCATATTTCTTCCATCGCCTTTCTTGAAACTTCCCTAATGGTGCCACACATCATCCTCTCATGTAGACCCATACAGATAGTCCATTTGTTTTACGAGTATGCTGTCAATCATAATTGAGAAGTTGTAAAAGAAGATTTTAGTGAACTTTTGGCGGGAAATAGGTGAAAAAGCTTCATATTATGCGAAGAGTCTCACATCCCTTTGCATTTAATGTTCTGCTCACGTGTCGCCTAGGCATCGATCCAGTACTACCGTGTCGTTCGAGGTAATCATGACTTTCTCTCTTCTTTTTTTCCATAAATGCTTCCTCCATGGGCTTGTCCTGCCTTTAAATCCTTCATTAAATTTTTCTTTGCGACTCCACATACTCCGTTTCCCTGCCTAGTCTCCTTGTTCTTCAAACCTTGAAAACTTCATATCTTCATACTCTCATACTTTTGCCTCTCTAGAATGTCTTTATCAGCCTCTTTCCCAAATCCTCAAGAGGCCTTATCTTTGGTTCCTTGAAAGGGATCTGTCTTCAGCAGAGCCCCAGAGAGGACTACTCCAAAAGGCGAGAGTGTCGAGCTTTTGATCAATTCTTACTTTCCTAAGAACAAACTCACGTTCAATCGTGATTGCAAAATCACTACGATCACCGGTCCAAAAGAGAACGAGAGGCTCCGGTCAGTTATTTACTATGTTTCCTCAATTTGTGAGGATAATATTGCCGATGTCAAGGTCGACTGCCAGTGGCTTCACTAAGACGTTGAAGTCTTCTCTCCCACAATTCTGGAGAATGTAAACTTCTTCGAGAATTGGCTGCACGGGTGTCTATACGTATCCTTTTACGATGGGCTTTGGGTGCCCTGTCATTGATGAAATAGACATTCAATTTTGCAAAAACTACCAGATCTATCTGGGAGAAGTTGCCCAATCAGTTTGGAGAGTGGTGGCTTGTTTTTGGGTTTTGGCCGAGGAAACGGGTGAACCCTTTACTATTAACCATCTTATCCTTCTCTATTCCGCCTGTGTCATCTGGGATGCGATCGTTACCATTAAAGTCGTGTTTGCAACAAATTTTAATAGTGATGAAAAATAAATCGCAATCACGAATAAAATATGGGAAACAAATTTTTATTGATAAATATTGTGAGTACAAATCTATTCCTCCTTGATTCTTCTCTCTGAATTTTCTCTGTGATTCGAAGGCCGTCAGTAGCGTATTTCTCGAACATAGGAAGATTTGGATATGATCTCCATGAAAGGAGGATTTTGTGGATCTCCTTATGAATACCAAGAGTTTGTGGGATATTCGAGATGCCTCTTCAAGGGAGTATGTTACCCTTTATACAGGCGTGAGCTGGTTCAGGGTAGAGTAGCCTCCAAGCTAGGGTTTAGGATAGAATAACCTCCAAGAAACCCTGACAGAAATTGGACTCATCTTGTAGAGTCCCACAAAATTTCGATGTCTACAAATGCCCCATATTTTAAGGCTCGTCGTTGTGTAGACTTGATGAAACTCAAAGACGAGACTTGAAGTAATTTTTATTTTTGCGGTTTTGTGGCTCCAGATTTGCATATCTGATTTGTGAGAGAAGAGATGAAGGGCAGATTTGGTCCCATCGAGCGTGCCAATTTATTTGCAACAAATTTTAAAGGACAGATTTGGTCCCACTGGGCGTGCCAATTCGTTTGCAACAAATTTTAATAGTGATGAAAAATAAATTGCAATCACGAATAAAATATAGAAAATATATTTTTATTGATAAATATTATGAGTACAAATCTATTCCTCCCTTGATTTTTCTCTGTGAATTTTCTCCGTGATTCGAGGGCCGTCAGTAGCGTATTTCTCGAACATAGGAAGATTTGGATATGATCTCCATGAAAGGAGGATTTTGTGGATCTCCTTATGAATACCTAAGAGTTTGTGGGATATTCGAGATGCCTCTTCAAGGGAGTATGTTACCCTTTTTATAGGCGTGAGCTGGTTCAGGGTAGAGTAGCCTCCAAGCTAGAGTTTAGGATAGAATAACCTCCAAGAAACCCTGACAGAAATTGGACTCATGTTGTAGAGTCCCACAAAATTTCGATGTTTACAAGTCGTTGTAAGAAAAGCATTGTTACCACTCTCGATGACAACTTTGGTTGAACGTGGATAGAGATGTACGTGTTCGTCTGTACCAAAAACATCATTTCGAATGTTGACATCCTAGAATTGTTTAATTTTGCTCGTAAGTCATCCCTCTCCTTACTAACCGGTCTCGTCCTTGTATTACTTGTAAACCTTCCCTCTACTTTTCAACTCCTGCTTGGACACCATCTTCGGACGGTATAGACATTACAACCTGGGTCCAAAAGGTTCTGGACTCCACGAAAGATGAGGAGCGGACGTGGGGGTTTATTGCTTCGACGAAGAACTGGAAAAGAAAGAACCGTCATTATCCCACTTTTTTCCTTCGTTTATTTCAAACTTATGACCCGGATATTTAACATCTCCTTCACAAGTGTCGAGAAAGACTTTTTCAACCTATGTATAACTAATGTAAGTGTTAGTTATACAGTTTATTTGGTATTATGCTACATGACAAACTATGGTATTAGCAATTAAGGGTTATTAATGCATGCATTACATGGTTAAAGACACAATTGCCTCTCAAAATCTTTTTTCACACCCTTTTCACCATATTTGTGGAAGATATTTTTGTAAACAAATAAGTTTTTTTTTTTTTAGAAATTATGCAATGCATGCTATTTTTAATGCACCAAACCAAATAGTGCATAAGAAATAATCTCAGCATACTAATACCAACATTACTAATAGACCCTATTTAGCACTATTTTTATACACCCTACCAAACGATCCCTAAGGATAATTAGATGAAAAACTTTGCCGAAAAATTATAATATATATATATAACACTATTTACACTAACGAATATAATATTTTAACACTCTTGACAGAAGTGAGAGCTATTCCAACGATTAAAGGTGTGCAAAAAATCTCCTGAGTACATGATAGATTCTCAGCAGTCAATCGCATCGAAGCCCAGAATAATTTCACTTCTTATCTTAATTCTCATCGATCAATTACTTATTTATTGTTTATTTCTTGGAAGTTAATTATTCACTATAATCTCATTATCTGATCAATTTAATCCACGTATCTATAAATCACGTAGATAAATTCAATTGTATCATTTTAAGGGTAAATAATAATATTTGTGATAGTCATGTCGGCCTTAATTGTGTTAAGAGGGCCTTGAATGAGGTGTCGAAGACAAATATGCTTAGGGATCCATGGATAAACCGATGATTAATGTTGGTGCCATACCCAATAGTCCAGAGTAGCCCCTTATTGCAAACTTCCCAACCATTGATGACACTTTATCAGGTATGGAATTGTTGTTTGGATTATGTAGGACGTGAGATGGTGTTATTGAAGTTGCAGTATTTCTCAATAAGAAGTTTATCCCACAGGGAGTTGTACCCTCAAAAAGTGTCCAGGAGAGGCTAGAAAGAGGAGAGTGCTTTTTTCGAGTCCGGAATCTAAATAGAGGTGAAAATTGAACAAATGATAGATGTATGTGGTGTTTTCAAAATGTTACCAAAATGTGAATAGCGCGCTATATCAACATTCTCAGACGGAAAAATGTTAACCGACGTTAAGTGGAGAATGGGCTATACATAGCGCACTAATTTAGTGCGCTATATCCCCAACAAAAACTTGTCATCTTCCCCAAAACAACAGAACAGTCGATCCCCCGCACCCCCATTTTTAGATTCTCTCGTTCAAAAGGAAAAAAAACATACGGTACCACTTATTTTTCATCAATAAACTCCGTTAAAAACTCATTACAAGATATATTCGTTGCGGAAAAGAAGATTTGAGGCTTAAAATTCCAAAAAAATCACCTTCCAAGAAGATCAATTTGAGGTATTTTTTCTTTAAATTTTTTACCAATTGCTATTTACTTTTCTAGTTATCATTTACAATGTTTAGTTATTAGTTGTTAATTCGATAATTAGTTAGTATTTAATACATTAATTTGATATTTAGTTAGTATTTGATAGATTGTTATTTTTAAAATTTTGCCCTAAAAAAATATTTGTAGTATAAAATTTTGGTGGTTGGTAAAATTTGTAGTATATGTTCAATTTGTAGTAGCAATTATAAATATACATAAGGGAGAATAAATTACCATAGGAGATCGACTTATAATATTAATTGGTGAGAGTTGAAACTTGAATGTATGGTGTCAATTGCCACGTGAAAGTTTAGTACCAATTACGATTAACAATCTTGTAATCTTTGTTAATCATGTTTCAAATATTAATTTCAAGAAATCTTTTTCTAATTAACAATCCCATTCTATAGAGCTAAATTTACATCATTCCTATAAGTGACTTGTATATGATATTGATTAAGATTTTTCTTTAGTTAGTATTTGATAGATTGTTAGTTTAAATTTTTTGCCCTGATAAAATTTATAGTAGAAAATTTGGATTGTTGGTAAAATTTGTAGTAGAAAATTTGGGTTGTTAGTAGATGTACAATTTGTTAGAACAATAAAGAGTGAAAGCTAATGAAAATAAAAGAGAGAGACTCGGAGAAAATAAAGAGTTTTAAAAGGTCATTTAATTTGTCTATTTTCAAAGCTCTAATTTCCAGGGGCCAAGGAAATTTAACGTCGAATTTTTAACGTCGACTTTGTTAATGGAAAGTCGATTTTTTACGTAATTAATTATTAGTGAAATTTGATTAGTGATTAGTGATTGTTAATTAAAATTTTGATTAGAGATTAGTGATTAGTGATTAATTTTGCTTATTGTAGTTATTAATAATTATTAATTTTTAGTAGTAATTAGTAATAAAAAATATTATTTAATGATTAGTCATTAATAATTATTAATTAAAGATTAGTGATTACAAATGAATTAATAATTACGAAAAGAAAATTAATGATTGATAATTTGACTTTGTAAATTAATGTTTATTGAAATTTAATTAATGATTAGTGATTGAAAAATCGAGAAATTATTTATTAATTATGAAAGAATAATTAGTAATTAATAATTAGTAATTAATAATTACAAAATGGTAAATTTAATTTGTAAATAACGATTAATGATTGTTGAAATTTTATTAGTGATTCCATTAGGATTTAATTATTAGTTACTGAGATTATTTAATTAGTATTGTTATTTGTTTAATTGATTATTATAACATTTGTATTAAATAAATTTTTTTAATTTATTACATTTAAATTGCTTATTATAATTAAATCCCGCACATTGCTTTAAAGTTATTAAATGTATTTAATAATATAATAGGGGTACATAGTAATTCAATTAACATATGTTTTATGATAATAAAATGATTAAGAAGTAAAACATTAAGAAGTAAAAATTCATTTAGATTGTAATAAAACAAGTAAAAAAATATGTAAAGGTGGAAAAATATTACCATTAGAAAAAGAAATTATCATTAAAAACTGATCAAAAAAATAATATGTAAATGTTAAGAAGAAATTACCATAAAAAAATTCATTGTCTTATCAATTCGTGCTTCGTATAAAGTCAAATAAATATCAAAGTAAAGAGAACTTAAGTGAATGAAATCTTTCGTGCTAAAACACTACATTTCTCAATAAGATCTTCATTGTCCTATCAATTCGTGCTTCGTATAAAGTCAAATAAATATCAAAGTTAAGAGAACTTAGTGAATGAAATCTTTCGTGCTAAAATACTACATTCCTCAATAAGATCTTCATTGTTCTATCAATTCGTGCTTCATATAAAGTCAAATAAATATCAAAGTTAAGAGAACTTAAGAGAATGAAATTTTTCGTGCTAAAACACTACATTTCTCAATAAGATTTTCACTGTCCTAATAATTCGTGCTTCCTATAAAGTCAAATAAATATTAAACTTAAGAGAACTTAAGTGAACGAAATCTTTCGTTCTAACTACCTCGAAAGCTTTACATATAGTATTCATTATGGAGCGTGTCGTCTATTTCGGACCCATAGATGAGACACTGCTTTAGTTACAGGATAGTCATAGGTCACAACAGTTGTGGACTGATTTGTTAGCTATGGACACCATGTTTTTGGCGCAGACAGTTGATCAGTGTTGGGATATATTCCGCACTCATCCGCCCCATATTCATGTCATGCACTATCTATCTCTTGCTAGGTTTGACTCACTCATTCGAGTGGGTCGTGTTAAGTTTGATCAGGCCCTCGTGATTGTTATAATCGAGTGGTGGAGGCCAGAGACCCATTGTTTTCACCTACCCTTTGATGAGGTGATGATTACACTACAAGACATCCATGTCATGTTTGGGTTGCGCATCAATGGTACGACTTTGTATGTCCACGATCCTACATATCGTAATTTGGAGAGGCGTACCCTGCTAGCGGATGCGACGGGGTGCGTGATAGAGGATCGTGATATTTCTAGTAGATCGCGGGTTAAATTTGGGACCATCATCAAGTGCTTACTGCATCAGCTAGATCAGACTCCTATTACCAATGATACTCCGTTGAACAGGGTTCAGATGATTACCCGTTTGTATATTCTTATTATTTTTGGCGGGATCTTATTCCCGAACACATCTGGGAACTTGCTGAGCTTGCGGTTTCTTTCATTCTTATTGGATCTCGACCAGCTTGGCAGATACAGCTGGGGAAGTGCAGTTTTGGCCTATTTATATAGGTCACTCTGTAGGGCCTCTATTGGTAGTGTTAAGGACGCTGTTGGATTTCTTCCTCTCCTCCAGGTAACATTAATTATTGTGTTAATTTCAATTATAAAAAAATAATAATTATTTGTATTAGTTAACAATTTCAACTATGTGACGTTTAAATTTAGACTTGGGAGAGAGTGTTGCCATTTCAGCCTGTACCTCGTGGTTTGGGATGTGAGAAGGTGGCGATGCTTCCATATGCTAGGAGGTGGACTCGAGGAATTACGCGTGATGTCGAGTTGCATCACAACATTCTCCCCATGATAGGTCAGCTGGATCGTCTAACGTCTGACCAGATAAGCTTTATTTTGAAGTTATGTAATTCTATATTCATTGATATATTTATCTTAGGTTAATTTTTATTACTTATTTTATAATAGTTTCGTTGAACCCCGTATGATAGCATCCTTCATACCTTGTCCGATTATTGCATTATCGATCAATCGTTATGGTCGGCACGAGTGCCTATTTTATGCTTAGAGATGCTAGCGCATCACACAGTCAATTGTGTGATACGACAGTTTGGTTATCCACAACACATGTCCGCGTTTTCTGATTGGGCGCCTGATCACTATACACGTGATGACCGTCCTAGGATAGATTAGGCGTTTCTTGAGCTATTAGATGCCGAACATGATCTGTGGGGCCATAGGCATGACAGAGGCGTGGAGGCTCATGAGGATGTTATGATTTCTGAGTATACAGTCTAGTACCGACATGGTCGGTTGCTGTTAGGTAACCCTACTTTATAAGAGTCTGGAGGTCCTGGATATGTCCATTTTGTTGGTTCACAAGAGACCCTGGTTAGAGGTCTCACTAGATTGTACGACATAGGGTCCAGTTGGACTTTAGACCTTGCTTCTGCCTAGTATGGTCTTACTATCACAGAGACAGTCAGGGAGATTATAAGAGAGGCTTGGATAGAGAGTCGAGTAAATGAGCCGCCTTTTGCACCTGATGCTGCTCCTGTGGCTCTGTTCGTTGGATGAGGATGAGGACGAGGACGAGGACGTGGTGATTCAAGGGGGGGGGGAGGACGAGGACGTGGTGATGCATAGGGGGGAAACCCCGTAGAGGAGGACGAGGACGTGGTCGCATGGTGGCAAATTCATACATGATCAGCACACCGATATGCCACCAGCTGCAGAGGCAGAGGCTGCTGATGTGCCGCTAATTTATGGCACTTTCGACTCCTTTTTACTAAGAACAATCGTACGTTTTCAAGCAACCGTTGTTGTTTTTGATGTTTTTATGTTGTATTTGTAGGAAATGGAAACAAACACGGAAACGGACGGAAATACGCGAAAAAGAACATTCTGGATAAGAGTGACGGTCCGTCAAGGGTGTGACGGTCCGTCACCCAAACCGTCACACCAAGGCAGCAGCAAAGGCAGCACCACTGCCTAAGGGTGACGGTCCAGGCGACGGTCCGTCAACTCTGTGACGGTCCGTTACCCTGGCCGTCACACTTAGGCAGTCCGCGACGCGGAATCCGAGTGTTTTTGGGATTGGTTTCCTAGACTCCTAAAAATACCCTATGTTAGGTTTATTTCATTATGATGCTTTGAACCAAGTTTTTCCAATAATTTTAGGAGAGTTTTTGAGCAGGTTTTGCGAGAGGAAACGCGCTACACCCGATTTCCTTCTCCAAAATCTTGTTCTTGATTCGTTCTTGGGATCTTTGGTTTCTTGTTCTTGGAATAATTAAAGATTGTTCTCAATACATTGTAAGGATTTCTTTTCTTTATTATGCATATGACTTTCTTTTATTCTTCTACTAGCATGAGTAACTAAACCTCCCACAACTAGGGTTGTGGGAGCCATGGCTAAGGTATCGAGATAGATTCCGGGTAGCGACGAGTTCAATATGTATGTTGTCACGTTGTTAATCATTCGTTATTTAACGTTTTCTAGTGGTTGCAAACATTAGAACACGCCTAGGTTTAATTTGCTTGAGTAAAGAGATTAAAACCGGGAAACTTGATTAACAACAAGGATTCGAGACTACTAACTCTCGTCTAATGATTAATGTTGTAACTAGATTAATCTACTTGATGTTTAGGATTGAAATCTAAAAAGCACATCTTTTCGAGGTCGAGAGAATAGAAAAGGAAATTTGTTTATTTGGTCGAGAGACGTTTAGACGATACCATTAATTGAATCACATCGTGACACACACATAAAAAGAACCCGGTTAAGCCTAGAATCGACATTGTTACCAACGCCATGGTAAACACTTCCCTAGTTCATTCTCCTATTGATTATTTCTCATACGTTAATTATTTGTTTTTGTTTACAATTTGATTACGCAAAACCCCCCCTTTTACCGGAAACTATTGACGACTAGTCACTTAATTCACTAAAGACTTAATTCTCACCATATTCTTTGTGGGATTCGACCCCAACCTAGTTGGGTTCTATATTTGACTACGATCGCTTACGCTTCGTTAATTCGAGGTGTAGTTTGGGCGTTATCAGCTGCTCCTCAGACAGAGCATCAACCATTTCACCTAGAGGATGAGCCGCTCTTGTGCCAGATCCACAACTGCATGCTCTGACTCTTAGTCATACTTTCCTGCTTTACGTTTATTTGTTGTTTTTGTCTTTGACAGGGTACACAGTTGTGCATGACAAGTACCCAAAGTTCGGGGGAATAAATTTTACCTTACGACCCCGAGCTTGCTAGAACATTGAGGCGGAATATGGCCGCACAACTAGAGGCAGCGAGGATCGCTGCAGAACTGCAGGCCCAACAAAATCTGAATGCTGGTGGTCTGCAGGATGAGATCGCAAGGAATGATGAGGATCTCGACTTAGATGGAGCTGGCGCTACGGGCGCCCTTGTCGTTCCACCGCTACCGCCCGGAGCCAAGTTCAACATCACTAGCACGATGATCCAGCTGTTGAACTTGAGAGGAGTGTTCCGAGGTGTCGCTGGGGAGGATCCAAACCAGCACCTAATGAATTTCGTGGGCATATGCAAGTCGTTTGAACTACCGGGCGTGAGTCAGACAGCGATCAGGCTCAGGTTGTTTCCGTTGTCTCTGTCTGATGAGGCAGCATTGTGGTTGACAGAGCTGACCCCCGACTCTATCGCAACGTGGGGAGAGTTGAGAGGAGCTTTCCTAGAAAGGTTCTTTCCTCCCTCTCGGATGATACAGTTGAGGGACGAGATTAGCAACTTTAGGCAGCAACCGCACGAAGCACTGCACGAGACTTGGTTGCGATTCAAAAAGAAGATAACACAATGCCCGAACCATCAGTTGACCGATAACTTTTTGATGCAGACGTTCTACCGGGCACTGAATTCGGCTACCAAGCCGACGTTAGACAACGCAGCAGGTGGTGCATTCATGGGTCTTACCTTTGTTGAGGCCACAACTACTTTGGACAGGCTCACCAAAACCAACAGGGCCTGGCACACACGAGATTCAGAGGTTGCAGCTAGCACCTATACCGTTGGTATGTCAGCAGAGCAGCGTAGGAAAGAGGAGGAGCGCGACCAAGACATGGCGCATCTGAAAACGCAGTTGGACCTACTGACCAAGCACTTGTTCTCAGGAGGTATGGAGAAGGTACAACGGTGGGTTCCCAAGGTATGGAGACTGAGGAGGCGAATTACTTGGGGGGTTCCAGGCCAATGGCCAGGGAAACCAAGGTCGGAACTACCAGAGAGACAACCACTATGAGAAAGATGGTTACAGAGATCGCGATCAAGGTAGCTGGAGGAATAACACCGATAGAGGTGGGTTGTATGTACCACCTGGTAATCGGGACAAAGCTGGCAATGAGGCAGGGACTTCCAAGCTAGAGAACATGATGGCGAAGATGCTGCTAAAGGTGGAATCGACTGACTCTGGGGTAAAGGCAATGAGGACTGAGTTATCAACGTTGAGTCAGGTAGTAGAGTCACATTCCACCGCAATCAAGCAATTGGAGCAGCAAGTGGGTCAGATCTCGGCATCTTTAAACCAAAGGAAGACAGGTACCTTGCCGAGTGACACGACTCATCCGAGGAATGACGCTAGCTGTATGGCGATCACCACAAGAAGCGGAAAAATATTACCGGAATCACATCCGGTAATTCAGACTCAAGGTGATGCTGCGGATGATGAAGAGGCGGTAGAGGAGGAAACTCCAAAGCCCGCGGAGAAAAGCAAGAAAGCTGAAAAGCTTCCAACTATGATGCCTCGACCACCACCTCCTTTCCCACAGCGTTTGAAGAAGAAAGCTGACGATGGTAAGTTCCTGAACTTCATGACCATGCTGAAGCAGATTTCAATAAACATACCATTGGTGGAAGCGCTGGAACAAATGCCCGGTTATGCCAAGTTCATGAAGGACTTGATTACAAAGAAGAGGTCGGTAAGTTTTGAACCGGAAGACAACCTCCACCACTGCAGCGCTATTTCCTCTAGATCGTTAGTGGAAAAGAAGGAAGACCCAGGTGCGTTTACTGTTCCCTGCACTGTTGGGAAGCTCAACTTCGGGAAAGCCTTGTGTGATCTGGGTGCTAGCATCAACTTGATGCCGCTAGCCGTCTATAAACAACTGGGTTTGGGAGCTCCTAAACCAACGTCCATAAGAGTGATGATGGCTGACCGCTCAGTGAAGAGACCTGTGGGAATATTGTCTGATGTGCTAGTAAAGATCGGTAAGCTTATATTCCCGGCCGACTTTGTGATCTTGGATTGCGAAGTGGATTTTGAAGTTCCCATAATCTTGGGACGACCATTGCTAGCCACAGCAAGAGCATTGGTCGACATGGAGAAAAACGAACTGACCTTCCGATTAAACAATGAAGTGGTCAAGTTCGATGTGTCCAAATTGATGAAGCAACCAAGTGAGATGAGGGTGGTCGCGGTCATCAATACTATTGAGGAAGTCCCTGTGGATGTGTATTTTGAAGAGAAGGGTTGTGTTGAAACCCGAGCTGTTATGAGAGTAAAGTCGCGATCGCAAAAGAACGAGCAGGTGAAAGAAAGCGGTGAAAATAAATCAAGAAAACGAAAACACCGCAAGAGAATCTGCAAAGAAAGAGCGAAGAAGTTGTCGCGACTAGCTGCGGAGCCAATGAAGGAAGAAGCTGAAACGCAACATGAGGTTGTCGCGTGCACACACTCCATCGAGTTCTCCTGTTTCGGAGACCCTGGCGGTCTCCAACATCATTCCAGAATCTGAGTCATATCGACTTCACAGGTATTCCTTTCTCTCACAGATTTTAGCTTTCATATGGATGCATTGGGGACAATGCATGAGTCTAAGTTGAGGGTGTGGGGAAACCTGTGAGTCACCATCGAGGGTTTTTGTTGCCGTGTTTCTTTTCCCTCCGGTGTGCTATCTAGTAGAACCGGCATGTTTAGGTTGTTAGTTTAAATTTTTTTTTAGTGTCTATAGTGATAAATGGCGTTTTTGTGGACTAAAAGGAGCCCCTTCTGAAAAAAATTCTGGTTTTGTACTTATGTTGAAACAATTGACTGTCTGGATCCTTGAATGTCATTGTGTGATTATGATTAGAATGAGTATGCTTAAGAGCGGTTGTTTGATAGTTAGTAGCGATATAGTTTCTTGGTGCCAAGAGTGGGTGAGCTTATTGTTATAAATTCTTACTCTGTGCATGCATCTAGAACTTGCCCGGTCTATTTTGTTAAGTTCGAAGTTTGGTTGCTTAGGAAAGGATCACAGGCCCTTTTTGTATGCAGTCCACTTAACCTAAAAGACCGTCCAAATATAAATAATCCCTTTGATCCCTGTTTGAGCCATAATTGATCTTATTCTTTCAATAACCTGTCACCGTTCCTGTTTAACTTTGAAACTCTATTTTGGCCCTGGTCCTTCCTTGGACATCGTGCACCTCAACTCAGGCAATCAGACTAAGTTGAGGGTGGCTACTATAGAGGTAAACCCTGTTTTGGCCCTGGTCCTCCCTTGGACATTGTGCACCTCAACGCAGGCAATCAGCCTAAGTTGAGGGTGGCTACTAGAGAGGTGAATGATAAGAAAAAGAGGATGGAGAAGAGTGGTGGTGAATAGAATGAAAAGTCGGGTGTGTGCCTAAGAAAAGAAAGAAAAAAGAGATGAAAAAGATCGAAAAAGAAATAAAAAGAATTGTCAAAATAAAGAGGTCGCACCTGTAGCTAGAGAGAAGGAAATAAAAAGGCGAATAAGGATGGACAAAGTAAAGGATGTGGTAATAAGACGTCGGTAGTTCCAAGGAGGGCTTAGTCACTAACCCCTAAATGTATCCTACCTGCACCTGAAGCCTCATTACAAGCCTAAACAAGTCCTGTAGTGATCCTGAGCGACTTTCTGAAGAGCTGAAATAGAATAGTAAGGGCAAGCCTATGGTATCGCATGTGCATTGTTTGAAATCGTTTGTGAGTGTGAGCGCTTACCTAGTCCCAAATCTTGTGTGAGGGATTTCTTTGTGGTGAGGACACCAAGATGTCTGTATTGTCTATTGATTGTTAGGATAGCTGCGCGTGTGAATGTAGAATGTTCTATCATATCGGAATGACATGTTTGGATCCTTGCAAGTTAGTGTTTCATACATTCGTGTGCTACGAGGGAGCTTGATTTAATGGATTAAGATGTGGAATGACCATGAGTTGCTAGAGACATGAGTTCGTGTTCTTAGTTGAGTCGTTTTATTATTTTATGTTATGTTGCTTGAGGACAAGCGAACGTTTTAAGTTGAGGGTGTTGATGTGCCGCTAATTTACGGCACTTTCGACTCCTTTTTACTAAGAACAATCGTACGTTTTCAAGCAACCGTTGTTATTTTTGATGTTTTTGTGTTGTATTTGTAGGAAATGGAAACAAACACGGAAACGGACGGAAATACGCGAAAAAGAACATTCTGGATAAGAGTGACGGTTCAGGTGACGGTCCGTCAAGGGTGTGACGGTCCGTCACCCAAACCGTCACACCAAGGCAGCAGCCAAGGCAGCACCACTGCCTAAGGGTGACGGTCCAGGCGACGGTCCGTCAACCCTGTGACGGTCCGTCACCCTGGCCGTCACACTTAGGCAGTCCGCGACGCGGAATCCGAGCGTTTTTGGGATTGGTTTCCTAGACTCCTATAAATACCCTATGTTAGGTTTATTTCATTATTAGGCTTTGAACCAAGTTTTTCCAATAATTTTAGGAGAGTTTTTGAGCGAGTTTTGAGAGGGGAAACGCGCTACACACGGTTTCCTTCTCCTCAATCTTGTTCTTGATTCGTTCTTGGGATCTTTGGTTTCTTGTTCTTGGAATAATTAAAGATTGTTCTCAATACATTGTAAGGATTTCTTTTCTTTATTATGCATATGACTTTCTTTTATTCTTCTACTAGCATGAGTAACTAAACCTCCCACAACTAGGGTTGTGGGAGCCATGGCTAAGGTATCGAGATAGATTCCGGGTAGCGGGTTCAATATGTATGTTGTCACGTTGTTAATCATTCGTTATTTAACGTTTTCTAGTGGTTGCAAACATTAGAACACTCCTAGGTTTAATTTGCTTGAGTAAAGAGATTAAAACCGGGAAACTTGATTAACAACAAGGATTCGAGACTACTAACTCTCGTCTAATGATTAATGCTGTAACTAGATTAATCTACTTGATGTTTAGGATTGAAATCTAAAAAGCACATCTTTTCGAGGTCGAAAAATAGAAAAGGAAATTTATTTATTTGGTCGAGAGACGTTTAGACAATACCATTAATTCAATCACATCGTGACACACACATAAAAAGAACCCGGTTAAGCCTAGAATCGACATTGTTACCAACGCCATGGTAAACACTTCCCTAGTTCATTCTCCTATTGATTATTTCTCATACGTTAATTGTTTGTTTTTGTTTACAATTTGATTACGCAAAAACCCCCCCTTTTACCGGAAACTATTGACGACTAGTCACTTAATTCACTAAAGACTTAATTCTCACCATATTCTTTGTGGGATTCGACCCCAACCTAGTTGGGTTCTATATTTGACTACGACCGCTTACGCTTCGTTAATTCGAGGTGTAGTTTGGGCGTTATCAGCTGCTCCTCAGACAGAGCATCAACCATTTCACCTAGAGGATGAGCCGCTCCTGTGCCAGATCCACAACTGCATGCTCTGATGATTCCGGCTTCAACTCCTTCACTGTCTCTCCAACTTGTTCGTTTAGCAGTTTCAGGGTAGTTACATGCCTAGTTTTGAGCCAGGTATGCCTTTGGAGGATATGCAGCGACTGTTAGGTGATCCCTCACCTAATTGAGATCATCTAAATTAGTGCGGGATCACCTAACATCCGCTTCATATCCTCCCAAGGCATACCTGGCTCAAAACTAGGCATGTAACTACCCTGAAACTGCTGAGACGAACAAGCTGGAGTAGACGGTGAAGTCCGAACCATCAGAGCAAGCGGTTGTGGATCCGTCACATGAGCTGGCTCGTGCTATGGGTGAAATGGCTGATGCTCTGGCTTAGGAGAAGCCTCTTCCTCTACAGCTGGTGGCATATCGGCGTGTTGATCATGTATGAATCTGCCACCTATGCGACCACGTCCTCTTCCTCCTCTACGAGGCTGTCCTCCCCGCCGCATCACCACGTCCTCCCCCTCGTGCATCACCACGTCCTCGTCCAACGGACGGAGCCACAGGAGGTGCAAAAGGTGGCTCATTTACTCGCCTCTCTCATAATCTCCCTGACTGTCTCCGCAATAGTATGACCATACTGCGCAGAAGCATGGTCTAATGTCAAACTGGTCCCTATGTCATACAATCTAGTGAAGCCTCTAACCAGGGTCTCCTGTGCACCAGCAAAGTGGACATATCTGTGACATCCAGGCTCGTATAAATAAGGGTTACCTAACAACAATCGTCTATGCTGTCGGTACCAGACAGTATACTCAGCAATCATAGCATCCGCATGAGCCTTCACGCCTCTGTCATTCCTATGGCCCCACAGATCATGTCCGCCATCTAATAGCTCAAGAAATGCCTGATCAATCCTAGAACGGTCATCACGTGTATAATGATCAGGCGCCCAATTAGAAAACGCAGGCACGTGCTGTGGATGACCAAACTGTTGCATCACACGATCGACCGCATGATGCTCTAGCATCTCTAAGCATATAATAGGCACCCGTGCCGACTATAACGGTTGATCGATAATGCAATCAGGCAAGGTATGAAGGATTCCATCATACGGGGTCTAACGAAACTATTATAAGATGTCATAAAAATTAACCTAAGATAAATATATCAGTAAATATAGAATTACATAACTTTAAAATAAAGCTTACCTGGTCAGACGATCCACCTGATCTCTCATGGGAAAATGCTTTGATGCAACTCGACACCGCGCGTAATACGTCGAGTCTACCTCCTAGCATATGGAAGCATCGCCTCCTCCTCACCTCCCAAACCACGAGGTATAGGCTGAAATGACAGTACCCCCAAGTCCAAATCTAAATGTCACTAGTTGAAATTGTTAACTAATACAAATAATTGTTAATTTTTTATAATTGAAAGTAACACAATAATTAATGTTATCTGGAGAAAAATAAGAAATCCAGCAGCGTCCTTAACACTACCAATAGAGGCCTTATAGAGTGACTTGTATAAATAGGTCAAAACTGCACTGCCCCAGCAGTATGTGCCTAGCTGGTCGAGATCCAATAAGAATAGAAGAAACTGCAAGCTCAACAGGTTGCCAGATGTGTTCGGGAATAAGATCTCGCCAAAAATAATAAGAATATACAAACGGGTAATCATCTGAACCCTGTCCAAGAGAGTATCATTGGTAATAAGAGCCTAATCTAGCTGATGCAGTAAGTACTGGATGATGGTCCCAACTTTAACTCGCGATCTACTAGAATATTACGATTCTCTATCGAGCACCCCGTCGCACCCGCAAGCAGGGTATGACACACCAAATTACACTGTGTAGGATCATGGACGTACACAACCATACCATCGATGTGCAACCCAAACAGGACTTGGATGTCTTGTAGTGTAATTGTCACCTCACCAAAGGGTAGGTGAAAACAATGGGTCTCTGGCCTCCACCGCTCGATCATAAAAATCACGAGGGCCTGATCAAACTTAACACGACCCACTCGAATGAGTGAGTCAAACCTAGCAAGAGATAGATAGTGCATGACATGAATATGGGGCAGGTGAGTGCGGAATACATCCCAACACTGATCAACTGTCTGCGCCAAAAAACATGGTGTCCATAGCTAACAAATCAGTCCACAACTGTTGTGACCTATGACTATCCTGTAACTAAAGCAGTGTCTCATCTATGGGTCCGAAATAGACGACACGCTCCATAATGAATACTATATGTAAAGCTTTCGAGGCAGTTAGAACGAAAGATTTCATTCACTTACGTTCTCTCAACTTTAATATTTATTTGACTTTATAGGAAGCATGAATTGTTAGGACAATGAAGATCTTATTGAGAAATGTAGTGTTTTAGCACGAAAAATTTCATTCTCTTAAGTTCTCTTAACTTTGATATTTATTTGACTTTATACGAAGCACGAATTGATAGGACATTGAAGATCTTATTGAGGAATGTAGTATTTTAGCATGAAAGATTTCATTCACTTAAGTTCTCTTAACTTTGATATTTATTTGACTTTATACGAAGAACGAATTGATAGGACAATGGAGATCTTATTGAGAAATGTAATGTTTTAGCACGAAAGATTTCATTCACTTAAATTCTCTTAACTTTGATATTTATTTGACTTTATACGAAGCATGAATTGATAGGACAATGATTTTTTTATGGTAATTTCTTTTTAACATTTACATATTATTTTTTCATGGTCATTTTTAATGATAATTTCTTTTTTAATGGTAATTTCTTTTTTAATATTTTTAAATATGTGTAGATTAAATTCTACTTTTACATATTTTTTTACTTATTTTTTACATTCTAAACGAATTTTTACTTTTTAATCATTTTATTATCATAAAACATATGTTAATTGAATTATTATGTATCCCTATTATATTATTAAGTACATTTAATGAATTTAAAGCAATGTACGAGATTCAAATATAATAAGCAATTTAAATGTAATAAACTAAAATTTATTATTTAATACAAATATAATAATAATCAATTAAACAAATAACAATACTAATTAAAAAATCTCAATAACTAATGGAGTAATAAAATCCTAATGGAATCACTTATAAAATTTCAATAATTATTAATCGTTATTTAGAAATTAAATTTACCATTCAGTAGTTACTAATTACTAATTATTCTTACATAATTAATAAAAAAATCTCAATTTTTCAATCATTAATCACTAATTAAATTTCAATAAACATTAATTTACAAAATCAAATTATAAATCACTAATTTTCTTTTCATAATTATTAATTCATTTGTAATCATTAATCTCTAATTATTAATGAATAATCATTAAACAATATATTTATTACTAATTACTACTAAAAATTAATAATTATTAATAACTACAATAAGCAAAACTAATCACTAATCTCTAATCAAATTTTTAATTAATAATCTCTAATCAAATTTTTAATTAATATCACTAATCAAATTTCACTAATAATTAATTACGTAAAAATTTGACTTTTCATTAACAAAGTCGACGTTAAATTTCCTTGGCCCCTGGAAATTAGATCTTTGAAAGTAGACAAATTAAATGACCTTTTAAAACTCTTCATTTTCTCCGAGTCTCTCTCTTTTATCTTCATTAGCTTTCACTCTTTATTGTTCTAACAAATTGAACATATACTAACAACCTAAATTTTCTACTACAAATTTTACCAACAATCCAAATTTTCTACTCTAAATTTTATTAGGGCAAAAATTTAAAACTAACAATCTATCAAATACTAACTAAGAAAAATCTTAATCAATGTCATATACAGGTCACTTATAGAAATGATGTAAATTTAGCTCTATAGAATGAGACTGTTAATTAGAAAAAGATTTTTTTGAAATTATTAATTGAAACATGATTAATAAAAGATTACAAGATTGTTAATCGTAATTGGCACTAAACTTCTACGTGGCACGACACCATACATTGAAGTTTCAACTCTCACTAATTAATATTATAAGTCGATCTCGGATCTCCTATGGTAATTTATTCTCCTTTATGTATATTTATAATTGCTACTATAAATTGAACATATACGACAAATTTTACCAATAACCCAACTTTTCTACTACAAATTTTACCAATAACCCAAATTTTATACTATAAATTTTTTAAGGGAAAAAATTTAAAACTAACAATCTATCAAATACTAACTAAATATCGAATTAATGTATTAAATACTAACCAATTATCGAATTAACAACTAATAACTAAACATTGTAAATGATAACTAGAAAAGTAAATAACAATTGGTAAAAATTTTAAAGAAAAAATACCTCAAATTGATCTTGTAGGGTGATTTTTTTTTTGAAATTTCAAGCCTCAAATCTTCTTTTTCGCAACGAATATACCTTGTAACGAGTTTTTAACGGAGTTTATTGATGAAAAATAAGTGGGACCGTATGTTTTTTTTTCCTTTTGAACGAGAGAATTTAAGAATGGGGGTGGGGGGACCGACTATTCTGTTGTTTTGGGAAAGATGACGAGTTTTTGTTGGGGATATAGCGCACTAATTTAGTGCGCTATATCCCCATTCTCCACTTAACGTCGGTTAACGTTTTGTCGTCTGAGAATGTTAATATAGTGCTCTATTCACATTTTGGTAAATTTTTGAAAACACCACATACATTGATCACTTGTTCAATTTTCACCCTTATTTAGGTTCCGGACTCCTTGAATAACTCCGACCCCCCTATCCCCAACTACCGATGCTTTTGGACATGCAATTTTATCTCATGATTTCAAATCATGAAATGAAATCCAAAATTCTCAAAGAACCATGATTTGGGACAACTTTTTTAAATACAAAATTTGACTCATAAGTTTATATTTTGTTAAAAAAAAATCAATTATTTTAAATTTTGCATGCAACAAAAAAATAATCATGCTTGGCGTGAAGAGGTTGTCCGTACCATGTGAAACATCTACATTAAAAAATAACTAGTTACTATTATTGTTGATTAGTGAATCTTTATAGATCATGTGTACTTGAAAATTTGTTATTGCAAACATTTATTTATAAAATGAACATGAAATTTGTGATTTATCAATGCAGTGCCTTAGGATATTACAATATCCTGTTAATTATGAACTATGATTTTCTATTTGATAACATTTTATAAGAATTGGAGAAAATTTAATAGTTTTCACAACTTGTGAGGTTTTCATGTTTATGAGAAAAAATACAACTTAAAAAATTTCAAATTGCATGTCCAAATAAAACTTCAACTTTATATCGAATGATTTCATGTCACAATTTCATATCACATGTCCAAATGGGCCCTTAGTATCTCAGTTAACAAAGTGCAACCTTTTACCAGCTAAATTGAGAAATTTGGTCCTCCAGTTAGCAAGCTTGACGCTTGTGCATATCATCGAAGACAAACTGTAAATCTCTAGCTTTTGTTTTATAGGAAAACCAAGATATTTACCAAAATTTTATGTTACATTACTATTTAATTCTCAAGATATTTACCGAATTCAAGGTCAACTGCTGTCCATTTAATTCTATGTTACCATTACTATTTCTAAACTTCTTATATGAAGTATACATCGTCTTAAATCTATTTTATTCAGATCCTCTAAAAATTTCATCGCACTCAATATCGGATCCTTCCTAATAATGCATGTTTGGAGGACACAAACACAATGACAATTTTAGAAAATTCGGGCAACATAATATATAGCAACTCTTTAAAGAAGAGGATTTAATTTGTCATCAAAATTAGACTGCTTTATCTCCATCCTTATTCATGTTCTTCTCAATTTATTATACTTAGATTGCTTACAACAACCAGAGGAAGATTTTAAATTAATGGATGCGTACTGTTGTAACCACTGCTTATTTCTAACAACAAGAATATGTTTCAATTTATATGAAACTATTTTTAAAAAAAAAAAAAAATTAGCTTGAAAAGTAAAAGCAAGGGGTTTTTAGATCGTTAAAGAAAAGCAAAACAAAGACAGAAATGGAACATATATAATAATCCTCTTTGTCACTCCAATTAGCAAAAGAAAGAAGAAATGTAAAAATTAAATAACCAGAAAACATAATAATCCTCTTTGCTTTCATTTTGGTCCGTTTTGGAGAATATGGGCTCATGTTTTTAGCATGGGCGTCCAACGCTGCAAGACAGAGCACCAGAAAACCTGGTTAGTATTCCAACTTTGGAAGATGGTTCTGGTTCAATCAAATTGAGATGGACAATTTTGTCAAGTAAATGCTGGTCACCAGATGGTGTAAATGTAGCACCATTTTCCATATCATCACCTTCTGATACCCAAGTCCATTTCATCCATTCTTCCACACTCGCTGTACTCTTTTCTCTATATGTCACCTCTTTCACCAACAATTTATCATTAGCAATAAACCTATTGCCCTGGCTGATAATGGTGGCTCCACTGCTTCCTCCAATAGCGTACCTGATATAATCACATGCATAATTTCACATAAATAATTACTTATTACTTTTAAATGATGAGATGATTAATAACATAGTGTTCAATAATCCGTCCGTACGTACCTTTCCCAATGAGTGTAGTCATTGTTCACCAGATGGAAAAATCCAAACCTGCACCTAGGCATCCTTTGATCCAACCTCTTTCCGAAGTGGTTATACGCTAATGTAATTTTCATATCCTTGTCAGCTTCGTAATGATCGTTAGCACCAAACAACATTACTTTTTCATGGTCAGTGAAGTGGCAGTTGGATATGGTAATATTAGTGGAAGCAGCAACAGCGTCGATAAGACCATCAGTTGCACGGGACATAGAGATGTGGTCAATCCATATATCATGAGAATTGAAAATACTGATGGCATCACCTGTTTAAGACATAATATAATTAAATAATTAAAAAAATGTGTCATCTCTAATAATTGGAGATAGTTAAATTTTTAGACGAGATGATGTGGTGAGTTTAGCATTACCTTCATCTCCGCTCCGTAGGCCAATGTGGTCGTCGGACTCCCTAAGCAGGCCACCTGGGGTAGGTACAATATTTTTAATACGGAGGTTAGAGAGAATAACATTGGATGCACATTGTATCTTAATGCCAGCTCCATTTGCTATGTGAATGTATTTTCCACGGCCATCGATTGTTTTATGGCTACTCACAATAAGTTCCCTGCTTAATTTAATTTTCATGCTTTTAGCAAATGTGATCCACAAGGGCCCCTTTTGGATCACGCCAAATCGGAGAGTTCCGGGCTTAGGATCAACAACGTCATCATCAGAATTATCCGTGACGACGTAGAATGGGCCCGACTTTCCTCCCATGGCATTGATGCCGAAGCCCAATGCACAATCGGCCATTTTCTGGCGATCGTCAGCCCAGTTAGGGTCGCATCTCCAGCACTGGTCAATAGAATTTACGGCCATGCACGGGCCTTTGTATTTCTTATTTCCGAGTTTCCTTCTTGGAGCGTTGGTTGCTGTCCCTACTGAAGCAAATACAAAGAGAATGAGGACAACAAGTAAATAGATTTTTCTTCTGTAGGAGTTCATTTTTATATTGGTAATCTTAAAATGTTTAAGGTTTTGTTATAGTAGTTGGTGTAAGGTCAAGCCTTTCCACCACTGTGATGATCTCAATAGACCAGCCCTTAGAAAAGTTTTGCTTATTTTGATTCTCAGAACAACGTTACTTATATACTGATAATGCAGAAGATTTTGGTCCATTACTTGAAATAAGGAGCGGTAAACATGGTGTGTCATTCCTCAAATATTGGCCTCCCACAAACTGTAGGGCTTATATCATTTTCCTAGGAGGGGAAAGAGAAGGAAAGTATAGCCTTAGGAAAACAAGATCTAACATAACCTCGAAATAAAAATGCTACTGTCTACATACAAAGTAATTAGGCAAACACCAGTTTAATTTGGTACTTCTTTTGGGCGATTAGGCAAGTATTTAAGAAATTCTTTGTCTAGCCTTTAGTAATAATAATGAAGCTGGTGCTGCAGTAGGATAAGTAAACAAACTAACAAATAAATATAATAACTACTCACATCCGTTTCAATTTATTTGTCTTATTTTCTTTTTTGTCCATTTTTAGAAAAAAATATCTTTTTTCTTTTCTAACAACTCTTTAATGTCAATTTTTCACGTGACTTGCTTAAGAGCATAAGATTATGAATTTTGGTACATTCTACATATATTTAGTTTAAGATCCCATAATATTAAAAGTCTCATTTACTTTGTTAAACTCCATATCAAGTTAAAATCAAACAAACAAATTGAAACGAAGGGTGTAAATGAATGTGTCGTGTTGATTTTGTAATAATCAAGAACCGACACTTTTCAGGTATACATATATAGAATTTGAAGTCTTAAGACAAGAAAAATGTATATGTTGTATGATAAATAGGGGAGATAAAATTAGTCATAAGAACTGATATCCATAAATAGTTATTTCTTTTGTCTCAATTTATATGAAACACTATCTTTTTAATTAGTCAGTCACATATTTCTATATTTCGTAATAATTTAACTTTAAAATGTCATTTTCACCCTTAATGAAGTGAATTACAACCACACAAACGTATGGTTCTTATGTCTCTCATACATAACGCTGATCTCATAACATGTACTGTAAATAATACGTCCTTTATTTTAATTTATTTTTTTTACTTTTTTTTATTCCGTTAAAAAAAGAATGTCTCTTTCTTTTTTGGGTAACTCTTTAATTGATCTAACTTTCCAAGGGACATCCTTAAAATCGTAAGATTAAAGGGCAATTTGTGTATTTTACATATCTTTAATTAGATATCACAAGATTCAAAAGTCTTCTTTACTTTCTTAGACTCCATGTCAAGTCAAAATCGAAGAAAAAAAAAATTAAAGGAGAGGAAGTAATATAAAGACTCGTGAACTATCTAGTCTCTCCCACAGGGGATGCTCAACACTATTGGTGGCCTAAAGCGAAACTTCGATGAGAGGCCTTAATATATATGTTTTTTAAAAAATAATGAATAATATGTAGTGTTTATATAAAATCTATTTTACTAACTTTTTGAGATGCAAAGTTATGAATAATCGTCTTATAATCTATTTATTCTAATAATTCTTTTTCAATTGATAATATACCTAATCCATTCAATCTCTCTTGAGACATTGTTGACCTTAAATAAGATTTTATCAATTTTAATTTTGAAAAACTTCTTTCCGCGGAGACAACTGTTACATGAACTGTTAACATTATTCTATAGGCAATATAGGCATTTGGAAAAGACTCAAGTCTTTTTATTTGATTGAGTATATCAATAAAGTATTATCATCTACTTGTACGATCTCCCTTAACACTTTTAACTCAGAAAATAAGTCTAAGCCATCAATATCAGAATGACTATTATATTTTAAAGAACATTCAAGGTTAAGACAATGTTTTTTCAAATCCTCATCATCTAAAGATCTCAGTTTTTTACCACTAAATAGAAACCCAAAAATATTTTCATAAGCTTCAAATTGTTCAAATCTATTTTGAAGAGAAACAATGGCTTGGTCTACTATGTATAAAAAATAATCAACTCTAAAAGATTCTTCAAGAGACTTTGTGATTTCATTATTAGCATTCTCATCAAATTATTTTTTCTATGTATTACTCGTTTACTACGAAATTCAGGCTCTATATTCATCTCAAATACAATTTTTTTGGCAGAAATCATAGCACTTACAAATCCTCGCTCTCTATATTTGTTAAAAAAAGAAATCAATTCTTTTAGTTGATCTATTGCAACATCGATATGCGTATCTTTTGATTGTAAGAATTTGCTAACTGTATTAACCGCAAATAATATTTCATGCCAAATGGTCATACCCAATAAAAACTCAAAATTTTCAAGCTCATATGTTGCTAAGCAACTAGCTTCGCTTTTAGTTTTTGGATCCTCACTAACTTCTGCCAATTTCAGTAAAGCATCTCTTATTTGTGGAGTCTGATATCTTATGGCTTTAATACTTTCAATACGACTTTTTCATCGTGTTTGTGATAATGATTTAAGAGTTAGGCCGAGCACACTATCTTTTAAGACTTTCCATCGTTTAGTAGAAGAAGAAAATAATGTATGTATACGTTGTACCACTCCAAAAAATGATATAGCTTTTGTGCAAGAATTAGCAATATGACAAAGTACTAAATTAAAATTATGACAACCACATGGAGTATAAAATGATCTAGGATTTATATCTAGAAGTCTTTTTTACACTCCTTGGTGTTTTCCCTTCATATTAGATCCATTATCATATCCTTGTCCTCTTAAATTATCAATGTCAAGTCCAATATTTTTATTCTCATCTACAATAACTTCAAAAAGACCTTTACCACTTGTATCATCCACTTTTAAAAATTCTAAAAAATATTCAGTAACTTTTATTGGATTTACTGAAATATCCACACTTTGCAATATAAAAGACATTTGTTCTTGATGACTAGTATCCGGAGTGCAATCAAGTATAATTGAAAAATATTTTGTTTCTATGATTTTTATAATTATTTTATTATTAATTTCACTCGCCAATAGATTTATTAATTCATTTTGTATATTATTTCCTAAATAATGATTATGAATTTCATCATGTTTAATTCGTTGAATATGCTCTTGCATAATTGGATCAAATTCTGCAATCATTTCAATTAGACTTAAGAAAATTCTATTGTTCTCTTGATAAATCTTCTCATTTTTTTCCCTAAATGTCAAATTATTTTTTCCAAGAGTTTTTATTACGGCAATAATTCTTGATAATACATTTTTTCAGTGCTCCCTATCTCTATTGATTTGATCTTGAATATTTTTATCAATTATTTTATTTTTATCCAATCTCATTTCTAAATCAATCCATGCACCCATATTAATAATATGTTCGTTTGATATTTCATGAGATTTAAGCTTCGCACCAAGATTTTTTCAATCTCTACTACCTTCACTTGCTAATTTACTATTACTAATATTAGATTTTGTATTAAACAACTTACAACAAAAATAAAATACTTTATCTAAGTCTTTAGAATAAACTAACCATTTTCTTTCATGCCTTTCCCCATTTGCTAAATTTTGAAAATAATAAATATTAGAAAAATGTCTTGATAAGTTATCATTTGAAAAATTTGTGTCGGTAATTCTAATCGGTCCTTTTTCTACTAGTAAGCCCTTCAATTTTGTATCAATATTAGTCCATTGACTAGGATCATATATATTTTTAGGAATACAATCATTTGATTCATTAAGTTCTTGATTTTCTTGAGGATCTATGTTAGATTTCTCACTAATTTCCTCCTCTTCTTCTTGAACAATATTATCATCTAATTCAATCGAGTTAGTAACTTGCTCATCTCGAGAACATTCTTCTATATTTTTTAATTTTGTTTTTTCATTGTTTATTAAAAAATTATCTAGAGCTCCTTTTTGAGATTGTATCAACGCTTCCTTTCTTCTTCTTTTTTTGAGTTTCGAAGAACCGGATTCATATTTTCTAGTTGACATATTTAAATTTAAATTTTAATAAATAGTAAAAGAGTAATTTATGCCTACACAATAAACAATAATAATAAAAAATAAATATTCAAAAAATAACAGAATATGCCAAGCAATATATGCACAATTATTTAATTGAAAATTATACTAAAAAAATTAAAATAATAGAACCTGATTTAATAACGTGATTTGAAAATAATAACTTCAATCTTCATAGACTATCGACAATCTTGATATCCAAGAAAACTCAGATAAATATTAATATTGTATAAAAATATCTCTTGAACAATTGAAGCTTTGAAAGTATAAGAATTGATTGAATGAAAATAAATAAAAATGAATGAGAATGTAGTTGATATATTGAGTATTGTTTTAACCAAGAAAAGAAATGAAAAGTCACATTTTAATTAAAAAGGTAAAGAAGAAAGTAATAATTACTTTTTGTACTTCCTTCCATATTTTCTTGATTATACTAGGGGTGTGCATCGGTCGGTTCGGTTCGATTTTGTATATTATCGGTTTGGTTTATCGGTTATCGGTTTGTAAACATGCAAAACCGATAACCAAACCAATAAGATATTCGTTATTGGTTTTTGGTTAATCGGTTTTTGGTCCTTAACGGTTCGGTTATCGGTTTAACCGATAAGAAAATGCTCCTATAATATTTTTGATTTCTCTTATTTTCTTCTTCATATATAGACTACTTTCATGCATAAACATCTATACAAATTACAAGAATAAGCAAATTCAAATACGTTATTACTAAAATAAACTTATTTTCTTTCTTATTAAGTAGAAAACTTGAATACAGTAGCAACGGTAGCAATTTCTCAAAAAAAAAAGCAACACTGATAGGTAGAATGCTATAAACCAATGACTTTAGAAAGAAAACAACAACACTAAGACAACAACTATAAAATGTAAAAAATAATAGGGTATATATTTAAAATCTAAAGCCACTATTATACAATTATGAATAAAAATATAATCTAAATATAATCTTATTGGGTTATCGGTTTAACCATTAACTAAAACCTTAAAACCGCTACCGAACCGATAGCCCAATAATTTTTTTTACAAAACCGTTTAAAAACCGTTAACCCAATAACCCAATACCAATAAACCAATAATATTTTTATCGGTTCGGTTTATCGGTTAAACCGGTTTTTGCACACCCCTAGATTATACAAGTTGCAATGCCTTTTTCCAAGATTTACTTTTTAATTTTTGTCAAATAAAATCCAAAAAAATCTTTGCTTTTCAGAAAATGAGTAGTACCTTTTTTAACATTAAATAGTAAATATTTGGTGTAAATTGGAGCCCCCAATGCTACTTTCAAGGCTACTTTGTCAAATTAAAATCCAAAAAATTTCTTTTTTTTAACTTTTCAGATATGAATAGTACTTTTTTTTTAGTAATAAATATTAACTATATATAAAATTGGGGCCCCAAAAAATGGGGGCTTAAAGCATGGGCTTTAGCAGCTTTACCCAATGGCCGGCCCTGCTCTCCCACATCATATCGATATCATGGAACCTCTACTATAAAATATAAGAATACAATTGTCATTTGACGTATATATCTCAGATAAAAATAAATAAATTATACTAAATAAAATCTTCTGAAACTATAACGAGTTCACCAGGCATACACTGGAACATGAAAATACTAACTAAACTCATGCATTGTCAGATGTGCCTGTACTTGTAAACTGGCAACATAACAAACGAAGCCTGAGTACATGAATGAGCATCATAGACCTCTGACTAAATGTGGATGGAACAAGACTTTAAAAACACAATGCAATGATGATAAAAGTCATAGAAATCATGACGATGATTAATTCTTAAGAAAATCATGACGATGATTTTCTACATATATATATACTAAACTGTAACTATGTCGTCCTTAGGCTTGAAACATTGTATAAGTGAACATAATTTACTATAAGTGGAAAGTTCGTATAGCTATTGAAATCCTCTCTCATCATAATCTCAACTGCGCCATGTGATCTAAACCCGGTTGGCAAGGCATGCAGTGTCAACATGTATATGCAGTATCGATCCATACTTTGAGGGGCTAGCACCCTAAATCTACCCCTTATTTTAGGATTTGTACGAGTAGTAATAAATTTGGTTTAACTATTATCCTACACAGAAACATACAATTTCTAACGGAGAAGGGCCTAAATTACCCTTCAAGTATTGAAAATGATACAATAATACCCTCCTTCCATCTTTGGGCTCTAAAATTTCCTTGTTATCCATCTTTGGGCTCTAAAATACCCTTCTCATCCACCTTTGGGCCCTGTTTTGTCCTTTTCCTTAACAAACCATTTAAAAAAAATGATTAGGATTTTCATTTAATATGTAATAATATTTTATTTATTGAAATTTTAATTAATCAAAACGTATTAACTTACAAACCCAATTTGGATCCCAGATTTAGCTCCCCTTCATTTCTCTTTTTTTTTGGTCAATCCCTTCATTTCTCATCTCTTCATTTTTTTCAAGTTCTTATTTAGATTAGAGATACATATCATAGATTTAATTTAATGACTACGATTTAGTAAATTAAAAATAAGTCTTAATATGATTAAAATAATTAATTACTTTCAATTAATTAATATAACTGCATTCCTGTGACCATGTATGAAGTGTTCAGAGACTCAGAGGGGTACGTGAGAGAAGTCAGTCTATAGTACAGTTCAACAATATCAAAGCGATAAATAAGCGGCAAGTAGCACATTAGGCCAGCATACACAATATATCCAAATGATTAAAGCAAGTACAAGTCAATATCATAAAGCTCGAATTCTGGTTATTCCCCAGTAGAGTCGCCAGAGATGTCACACCCCTTTTATGACGAGAGAAAGGGTTTTTCCAATTGAAGTGACAATTTTGAATAGGAATTATTTTAGTTACAGAGTCGCCACTTGGAATTGAATTATGGTGTTCCAAGTCACCTTTTTAAATCCCTAATCAAAAGGAAATGACTCCTTATTTTTGGTCTACAAAAACAAAAGACCGGGTAAGAAATTCTGTTGATCGAGGGGAAGGTATGAGGCACCCCTCGTGTCCCGTGGTTCTAGCACGATCGCTTTCATCGACTTATACTTAGCTTAAATATTTTTGGATAGATTGTATTACAAGCCATGATTCGCTCGTATTTTATTTGTTGAACTTTTATTGGTCCTAACTTAGATGCATAACCGCATCCCTGGTCTAAATTAGTGAGAATAAATTATTAATGATCTGGCCAAGGTGCGTAACCGCATCCTTAAAATTTTATATTTTTTTTACTATTTAATAAATTATTTATTAATTTTTAAGTGTCTCAAGAAAAAAGTGTGTAACCGCATCCTTAATCGAAATGAGACTTTATTATTATAGTTATTCATCGTTTCTAAAGCTCGTCGAGCGTTAGAGGTATTTGTTTGTCTCTTGTAAACTCTAGACCATTCGTTCTTCCTTTTCAAACTCTTCTTTTTACCCTCTCTTTTTCGCAACGAGTTTTTAGATTAATCTGAATTTGAGCCCGTAAATCCTGTTTCTTTCGTATTTGTGCTCTCTATTCTCTTTTGTTTTTGTTTTTACCTCTACTACTTTTGCCTCTTTCTTTTCTCTTTTTTTTTTCTCCTCATCTCTATCTTGTATCTCTGTCCCCTTGTGTTCTATTCTCTTATGTTGCTCTTTCCTAATCCCCGTCTGTCCTATTTCTTTCTAGTGTGTGTGTGTGTGTGTGTTATATAATATATGTGTAGTGTTTGTGTGCATGTGCAGTAATGTAGAACGTGTGTGTATTGTGGTGATTGTGTGTGCATGTGTCGTGTGTGAAGGAGGGGTAGAGGACGTGGAGGTGAGTTTAATTAGGAGGAATGTGCAGGTGAGGGAATGAAGTGTTGGGTTTTAGGATTAGTAATCTTTTATATATATATATATATATATATATATATATATATATTAAAATAAAATATAAAGATAAGTTAACTATTAGGGACTGATAAGAATATAAGAAAAATAAAATAGTTATATAAAAATAAAAATGTAACCAAAAAAATACTAAAATTGCTAGTTTATTTATAAAAATCTAAATTAAAAGAGAAGATATTTTTTTCGGAAATTTTCTTTTTTTATTTGAAAAGCAAAAAAATAAAATTTATCCTAAAATGTGATTTTATTTTTTTCAAATATTAAAAACAAAACCTACTAAAATGGAATAAAAATTAAAATGAAGATTAGACTAAAAAAAATATTTACAACTAAAAATAGGTTAAAACATACTCGGAAGGGTCAAAAATCACGTGTCTACAGTTTGTCCCTCTTTGACTGAAAAGACGAAGAGTTTTCAGACAAAGAAGTAGACAATGAGACTAGTTTTGACCCGACCGTTTATTTGAAATGGAGAAGGAAATAACAAAACGATGCGATCGAGCCCTGATTTTGGACAGCCTACATATCCCGGGTTATAAGAGAATCAGGTCACGTGTAGTTCAAGGAGATGGAGTGATGAGTTCGAGGTCGAGTGAGGTCCCGTCGAGTTTTTGATTTGTGGCTCTTGTTCTTACATCAAGAAATGAAAAAATAGACTAATAAAGAAAGGAAGATACAAAATCCTTTCTACTCTGCATGTCTTGGGTCTTCCTTTAAATCTTCTCTTTGGATCTTCAGTTATCGCCTCACTCAATTCTGGTGGGTACCTTGATCTCAAAGTTTGATCTTGAAGTTAGAATTTTAGACATGAAACTTGAAACTTGAGATTTGATGGTCGACTTTGTGTCCCGAGGGTTGGTGACTTGATTCAGTTGATACTTCGTGAGGCCCATTGTTCCAGATATTCCATTCATCCGGGCGCCGCGAAGATGTATAGAGATTTGAAGTAGCTTTACTGGTGGAGTGGTATGAAGCGGGACGTGACAGAGTTTGTATCTCGGTGCTTGAACTGTCAGCAAGTTAAGTTTGTGCATATGAGATTGGGTGGTTTGATGCAGCGACTTCCCATTCCTGAGTGGAAGTGGGAAGGTATTACTATGGACTTCATTGTTGGTTTACCTCGTACTTCTCATGGGTTTGATTCTATTTGGGTGATCGTTGATAGGCTGACTAAGTCAGCACACTTCTTGCCGGTTCAGACTTTTTACTGGGTAGAGAGGCTAGCTCAAATCTACATTTATGAGATTGTTCGGTTGCACGGGGTCCCAACTTCTATCATTTTAGACCGCGGCACTCAGTTCACATCTTAATTCTGGAGAGCTATACAGAGGGAATTGGGTACAGAGGTTCAGCTTAGTACTGCTTTCCACCCTCAGACAGATGGCCAGTCCGAGAGGACTATTCAGGTCTTGAAGGGCATGCTTCAGGCTTGTGTTCTTGACTGTAGAGGTGCATGGGATCAGTTTGTACCATTGGCCGAGTTTGCGTATTTGGTTGCTGCTTGTTAATTGTACGCTCCGATAGTATGGGATGCCGGGAGGTTTGTTTTCACTTTTTTGCGTTCTCTGGTTGTATGGGCAGCCGGGGGACTGTAGGTAGACTCTTGTTATTTTATTATGGTTATGAGTATTGGAATTGGATACTGCTAGGTGTTATTTTCTGGATTTGAGATTGATATGACTAGTTCGATTCTTAATTTCTGTTTTCCGAGCATGTGTACCTTTATTCCTCTCTTCCATTCCTTATACTTGAGGTTACCGGTATACCGTCCATTTCTAGAACTCGTTATGTATATACTGTTATTTCAAGGATCCCAGGTGCATTGTTTCTTACTTTCACTGTGCCTGTTGTGTATATATCCTGCATGCTAGCCTTGTATGTTGTTCTTGTTGTCTTCTCTCTGGGCTAGTTCCTGTGTACTTTCTGTAGATTTCCATGACTGCTTGTTTCTATTCTGTCTGCTACTACTCTTTTATCTTATATGTGCCTAGTTGGCCTATGATACCTACTGGGAACCTTATGCTTCGCATTTGGTGCTCACCCTACACACTGCATCTTCTGGTGCAGATCCTAGTGTGAGCTATCGCCGCTAGCTCATGGGAGACTCGTGCTTATGGAGTTTCGTGTCATCCATACTGAGGGTGAGCTCTTGGCGACCGGGGCTTGACTCTAGTTTAACATTTTGTATATTTTGTACTCTTATAGCTTCGGAGACATGATGTGTATATATTACTTTTGGACCCTTTGTAGTCCTTGTGTAGATCGGGCTCTTATATGCTATGATACTAGGTTTTGGGTGGTTTAGCTTCCTCTTTGTATTTATATTACTCCTGTTACCCAGTTTTTTCATCTTGTTTCCTTATTTTCGCTTATTTATCTGTTCTTCCGCTTAAACTGTTAGAAGGTAGCCCATTACTAACCGATTCGGGCTACGAGGATTGGTTTGCCTATTGGGGGTTGTAGGTGCCATCATGACCGAGAAATCGGGTCGTGACACCAGCCCAAACCTGTCCCATCCCAATGCCCTGGCCGATGGGCCGTCACAGGTCCGACGCCCGTCGGGCAGCCCATCCGGCGATGAGTTTTACTAAAATTTACTGTTTAAGTTGGGGGCAGTCCGGTCTTTTCCCAATTCTTATATTTCCCATCCTAAGTTGTTTTGGGAGTAATTAAAGGGTTTTTAACTCTATTTTTCCTCATTACTCCTAAATCATTTCGATACTTAGCAAAATTAGTCAAGAACATGACGCTTTCTCTCAAGAACAAGGCAAAAAGTTTTCCTCCTAGTTCCTCCCAAAATCCAAAGGTTCGACCGTAGAATCTTCATTCAGGCATGTGGGATTTCACTAGTGGGTTCCTTTTACCTACTAGGTCCCTAGAACTCAGCCAGTTCCTTCAGTTTCTCCATGATTGATTAGACCTAGGGTTCATACACCTTAGAGATTTCTTTGCAATTCAGGTGATATAACTTATATGATACTTAGCTCATGTTCCTTGGAGAATTAGTACAGTTAATGTATTAAATTCAGAAACCCTAAAATTCAGAAATAAGGAAGTTGCCTTAGTAAAAGTTTTGTGGAGGAATCAGTCCGTAGAGGCAGCTACTTGGGAAGCAGAAGCAGCCATGATGGCCAAGTACCCTCACCTCTTTCCTTCTGACCCAGTTTTAGTTTGAGGTAACAGTTCCTTCCCAGTCTCTCAGTTTCCTCTTATGCATGTCAGTCTAAGAATTATGTGTTTCCCAGCTATTCCCGTATTTTCAGCATGCTTCCATGTACTTAGAACTAGACACAGTCAGATACCAGCTTCTAGTTTTCAGATTGGTAGGTATTGTAGCTCTTTCCCTCCAAAATCAGCTTACTTAATCTTCATTCAAGGCCGAATAATCCCAAGGGGGAGATATTTTAACACCCCAGTCAAGCCTTACGGGTTGACCCACGAGTGTCGTGGACATGACGGCCTGTCATGTGTCCCCGTGGGAATAACCCAGGGACTCAGCCTTTTAGGATCCAGCCAATGGGGGACCCGACGGGCATCGGAGGTCCGATGGGCCGTCGGGCAGCCCATGAAAAGGGGCCAGCAAACCCCCCTCTCAGCCTCCCTTACCCCGATGGGCAATCGCCATGGGCGTTGCAGAGGCGATGGGCCATGAGACTGCCCGTGGGAATGGTCCAGGGGGCCAGCCCAAACCTGTCCTATCCCAATGCCCTGGCCGATGGGCCGTCACAGGTCTGACGCCCATCCGGTGGTGAGTTTTTCTGAAATTTTTCGTTTAAGTTGGGGGCAGTCCGATCTTTTCCCAATTCTTTTATTTTCGATCCCAAGTCGTTTTGGGAGTAATTAAAGTATTTTTAACTCTATTTTCCCTCATTACTCCTAAATCATTTTGACACTTAGCAAAATCAGTCAAGAATAGGACACTTTCTCTTAAGAACAAGGCAAAAACGTTTCCTCCAAGTTCCTCTCAAAATCCAAAGGTTCGACCGTAGAATCTTCATCCAGGTATGTGGGATTTCACTAGTGGGTTCCTTTCACCCACTAGGTCCCTAGAACTCAGCCAGTTCCTTCAGTTTCTCCATGATTGATTAGACCTAGGGTTCATAAACCTTAGAGATTTCTTTGTTGTTCAGAAGCTATAACTTATATGATGCTTAACTCATGTTCCTTGGAGAATTAGTACAGTTCATGTATAAAATTCAGAAACCCTAACTTGTGTTAATTCCAGTACTTCATGAATTATACTTTATAGGCAGGTCAGTCAGATAATCATACTTCAGATTTCGAGTGCCATATCTTTAGTATGTTTATGTGCATTCTCAGATTATATCAATATTTTGATCTATCCAGTATTACAGTTGAAATTTTTAGCTTACATTCAGTTGGGAGTAGACTTAGCACCGAGCGGACAAAGAGATGAAGGCTCACCCATCAGTTTAGGCTGAGACCTTTGGTAGCAATCCCTGAGTTCCAGAACTACGGCGCCACCGTAGGTTCTAAAGGGGTCACCTGTCAGATTAGGCTTGACACCCTTGTCCCTTATGTACATCAGTTAGTGGATCCATGTTAGATTTATTCGTACCCTTGGCAAGGTATGAACACCCTTCCATCCAGGGTTACAGGTTGGCCCCATAGTTAGCTCAACTTGGGGTATGCCATTTAATAGTATCTCCCACAGTCGGATACATATTGCATTGACCATGTACTCAGTATTTAATTCAGTATTCAATCTAGCATGTTATATTCATGATTTGTACTTGGTCATTGCATACAGTTACGATTTCAGTTACATGCCAGTATATCTATTTCTATGTTCAGTTTTATATTTTCCAGTTTAGTACATATCCTGCATGTTCAGTATATTCAAAGTACTGACGCATACTTTCGTGCTACATCATTTCATGATGTAGGTTCATGTGCTCATCATTCAGACCGCGCTTAGTTCGACTTCCAGTATGTACTCAGCAGCCTCAGTAGTGAGTCCTCATAGATCGAGGACGATAAACATGCTTTATTTTTAGTTCTTATCTTTCAGTTTTAGATTTGTTAGAGTTAGTTGGGGGCATGTCTCAGCAACTCCTATCAGTTTGAAGGCTTTCATACATAAACTAGGTTTCAGCAGTTGTTAGTGTTGTTTTCAGTTAGCACTATACTATTTATATATTTCACATGTTCAGATATTTGGGTTCTTCCCCATTTCAGTTATTAAATTGTTTTTAGCTTCCGCACAGTGCATGTTTTAAAAATAAAATAAAATTTGAACTTGTATAGATATGCCATGCCATGGGTTAGCTTGGGGTCACTTGTGACACTAAGCACCGTGTTGCATCCAAGGGGTAGCCTCGGGGCGTGACAAACTTGGTATCAGAGCATCAGGTTTAAGGGTCCTAGGGTGTCCTAAAGCCGCATCGAGTAGAGTCTTCTTTATGGGTGTGAAGCGCGCCACACTTATGGGGATGAGCTATGAGATGTCATTAGGAATAACTTCCCTTCTTTCTTTGCAGCTCGTGCTATGCAGTGTAAACTCTATTTAATATCCTTCTATTCTAACTCGTGCTCTTCACACTTCAGAAAAATGCCTCCCAAAAGAGCTAATGCCAGAAATCAGCCAGCACTAACAAGTTCAGCGGACCTATTGAACGAGCAAGTCACGCATGCCGAATTCAGGGCTGCTTTCCAAGTGCTTGCTCAAGCAATGATCGCCCAGGTCAACCAGCAGGCTATGGCACCAGCTCCGCCTCAGACTAACACTGTTGCGACTAGATTCCGGGACTTCACTCGGATGAACCCTCTAGAATTTCATGGGTCTAAGTCAGAAGAGGATCCACAAGAGTTTTTGGATGACATTCAGAAGGTGACAAATATTATGGGTGTCACTCCAGTCGAGGGTGCAGACTTGGCCGCCTATCAGTTGAAGGGAGTGGCCTATACTTTGTACCAGCAATTAAAAGAATCCCGTTGCGCCAATGCAGGACCAGTGACTTGGAATCTTTTCAAGATAAATTTTCTGGACTGGTTCTTTCCACTAAAGCTCAGGGAAGCCAAGGTTCAGGAATTCATCAATCTGAAGCAGAATGACATGTGCATGAAGGACTATGCTCTTAAGTTCACTCAGCTATCCAAGTATGCTCCAACGATAGTAGCTGACTCCAGAGCTCGTATGAGCTAGTTTGTATCTGGTGTATCAGATGATGTAGTCAACGCGTGTAAAACCACTATGCTGATTAAGGAGATGGACTTCTCTATATTGGTTACTTATGCCCAGCAGATTGAGGAGGAGAAGATCAAGAAAGGGGGGGGGGGAGATTCTAAGAGGGCTAGGACAGGTGACTTTAGCTACTCTCAGCAGAGGTTAGAGGGTGGAAACCGCTCTCAGTTCCATCAGAAGAATTCAGCTCCAGCTCCAGCTCCATCTTCTGCCAGTGCCCCAGTGCCTAAATTTAAGAAAGATCGACGGGATAGAGTGTCTGGCTCTAAGTCCCAAGGTACAGTTACTAGCGGGCGCACTCATCCAGTGTGCAAGAAGTGTGGTAGGAACCACCAAGGTGAGTGCATGTCAGGTAGTGCGAATTGCTTTGGGTGTGGTAAGCCAGGCCATAGGATGAGAGAGTGCCCTAAAAATTCTCAGAAGGGCAGGGATACTCGTTCACAGAACCAGGATAGCTCTGAAGCATCTCCAGCAGGCTGCCCCTCTCAGCAGGGTGCCTCGTCTGGTACAGGTGGTGGTCAGCCCAAAACAGGTTTTATGCCCTTCAAACTCGATAGGACCAGGAGGATTCTCCCGATATGGTCATGGGTACATTACAAGTCTTTCATTTAGATGTTTATGCATTGTTAGATCCAGGGGCTACACTTTCCTTTATAACTTCGTATATAGCAGTAAATTTTGGTGTCAGTCCAGAGATCCTCCCAGAAACTTTCTCAATCTCTACTGCAGTTGGTGACCCAGTTATAGCTAAACGGGTATACAAAAATTTCCCTGTCATAGTTTCCCAGAAAGTCACCTCAGCCGATCTGGTAGAGTTAGAAATGACTGACTTCGATATTATCGTAGGCGTGGATTAGTTACATTCCTATTATGCCTCAATCGATTGCATAACTAGGATCATTCGGTTTTAGTTTCCAAACGAGCCAGTCTTAGAATGAAAGGGTAGTACCTGAGTTCCTGTAGGTCGGTTCATCTCTTACCTTAAAGGGCCAGAAAAATAATTTCCAAAGGGTATATCTATCATCTTGTTCAGGTTAAGGATTCCAACTTCGAAACTCCAACTCTTGAGTCAGTGCCAGTGGTGAGGGAGTTCCCAGAAGTATTTCCAAAAGATCTTCCTGGAGTTCCTCCCGAAAGGAAAATCGACTTCGGAATAGATCTCGTTCCCGATACCCAGCCCATTTTGATTCCTCCTTACAAAATGGCTCCAGCTGAGCTTAAGGAATTGAAAGAACAGTTGAAAGACCTTCTAGATAAAGGCTTCATCAGACTTAGCATCTCTCCATAGGGTGCTCTAGTTCTCTTCCTGCGTAAGAACGATGGTTCTATCAGGATGTGCATCGACTACCGTCAGTTGAACAAGGTCACAATCAAGAATAAATATCCCATCCCCAGGATTGATGACTTGTTTGATCAACTTCAGGGTTGTAGTTGCTTCTCTAAGATAGACCTCAGATCCGACTATCATCAGCTCAGAGTCAGAGATAGTGACATCTCTAAGACAACTTTCAGGACTCGGTATGGTCAATATGAATTTGTAGTTATATCTTTTGGACTAACCAATGCTTCTGAAACTTTTATGGACTTAATAAACAGGGTGTTCAGACAGTATTTGGACCTGTTCGTAATCGTCTTTATTGATGATATCCTTGTTTATTCTCGGAATGGAGAAGAACATGTGACTCATCTGAGAGTTGTTCTGCAAACTCTTAAAGATTGCCAGCTATTCGCTAAGTTCAGCAAAAGTGAATTCTTGTTGCAGTCTGTCACTTTCCTTGGTCATGTGGTATCCAGCGAAGGGATCCGAGTGGATTCTCAGAAAATTAAGGCAGTAATGCACTAGCCCAGACCCACCTCTCTGACTGATATCAAAAGTTTCTTGGGTTTGGCTGGTTATTACAGGAGGTTTGTTGAAGGATTTTCATCTATTGCTTCATCCTTGATTAAGCTAACTCAGAAAAAGGTCAAGTTTCAGTGGTCATACAAGTGTGAGAAGAGTTTCTTAGAACTAAAGACCAGGTTGACCACAACTCCTGTCTTAACTCTACCAGAGCGTTCAGATGGCTATGTGATTTATTGCGATGCATCCAGGGTCGGCCTGGGTTATGTATTGATGCATCAGGGTAAGGTCATAGCTTATGCTTCCAGATATCGTAAGGTCCATGAGAAGAACTACCCGACTCATGACCTCGAGCTTGCAGCTATTGTGTTTTCCCTAAAGATTTGGAGACACTACTTGTATGGTGTTCATGTTGATGTGTTCACAGATCATACGAGCCTCCAGTATGTGTTCACACAGAAAGAGTTGAATCTACGTCGGAGAAGATGGCTTGAGTTCCTCAAAGACTGTGATATGAATGTACTCTACCATCCGGGTAAGGCCAACGTAGTGGCTAATGCCCTCAACAGACTGTCCATGGGTAGTGTGTCACATGTTGAGAAAGAAAGAAAGGAGTTAGCCAGGGATATTCATAGGCTTGCTCGCTTAGGAGTTTGACTTATGGACAGTACAAATGGTGGTGTGATAGTCCAGAATGGGTCAGAATCTTCATTGGTAGCGGAGGTTAAAGAGAAACAAGACAGTGATCCCATATTACTTCAGTTGAAGGGTGCAGTTCATTAACAGAGAGTTGAGGTTTTCTCCCAAGAGGGAGATGGTGTGCTTCGTTACCTGGGTTGCTTATGTGTTCCAAATATGGGTGAGTTAAGGCAGCAACTCTTTACAGAAGCCTATAATTCTAGATATTCTATTCATCTGGGTGCCACTAAGATGTACCGTGTTCTACGGGAAGTCTATTGGTGGAATGGCATGAAGAGGGACATCACAGATTTTGTGGCTAAGTATCCCAACTATCAGCAGGTTAAAGTAGAACATCAGAAACCAGGAGATGTGACTCAGGAGATTAGCATTCCTACTTGGAAGTGGGAAGTGGTCAACATGGATTTCATTACGGGTTTACCTCGTACTCACAGATAACATGACTCTATTTGGGTGATAAAGGACAGAGTCACTAAGTCAGCTCATTTCTTGGCTGTCAAGACTAAAGATTTAGCAGAGGATTATGCCAGACTCTACATTAGCGAGATAGTCAGGTTGCATGGGGTTCCCTTGTCTATCATCTCAGATAGAGGTCCTCAGTTTACCTCTCATTTCTAGATCGTTCCAAAAAGGTCTGGGTACTCAGGTTAATCTTAGCACAGCTTTTCATCCGTAGACGGATGATCAGGCAAAGCATACCATTCATACCTTAGAGGACATGTTGAGAGATTGCGTGATCGATTTCAAGGGTAGTTGGGATGATCACCTACCTCTCATAGAATTTGCCTACAATAATAGTTTTCACTCTAGTATTCAGATTACCCCATACGAGGCACTTTATGGGCGTAGATACAGGTCACCGGTAGGTTGGTTTGAAGTAGGTGAAGCAGCCTTGATTGGGCCAGATTTGGTTCATGACGCTATGGAGAAAGTTCAGCTCATCAGAGATAGACTGACGACGGCTCAGAGTCGTCAGAAGTCCTATGCAAATGTTAGGAGAAGGGACTCAGAGTTTGAAATCGATGATTGGGTTTTCCTGAAGATGTCACCAATAAAGGGGGTGATGAGATTTGGCAAGAAAGGGAAGCTCAGTCCCAGGTATGTAGGTCCTTACAAAATCCTGAAAAGGGTTAGTAGTGTGGCATATGAGTTAGAGTTGCCAGCGGGACTAGCAACAGTTCACCCAGTCTTCCACATTTCCCTGTTGAAGAAGTGTATGGGTGATCCGGCATCGATAGTACCTTTAGAGAGTGCGGATGTGAAGGATAGCCTCACCTATGAGGAGGTTCTAGTTGAGATTCTTAACCGTCAGGTCCGTAGGTTGAGAAATAAGGAAGTTTCCTCAGTAAAAGTTTTGTGGAGGGATCAGTCTATAGAGGCAGCTACTTGGGAAGCAGAAGCAGCCATGATGGCCAAGTACCCTCACCTCTTTCCTTCTGACCCAGTTTTAGTTTGAGGTAACAGTTCCTTCCCAGTCTCTCAGTTTCCTCTTATGCATGTCAGTCTAAGAATTATGTGTTTCCCAGCTATTCCAGTATTTTCAACATACTTCCATGTACTTAGAACTAGACTCAGTCAGATACCAGCTTTTAGTTTTCAGATTGGTAGGTATTGTAGCTCTTTCCCTCCAAACTCAGCTTAGTTAATCTTCATTCAAGGCCGAATAATCCCAAGGGGGAGATATTGTAACACCCCAGAATTTAGGCCAGCGTTAGAAACCCAAAACTCGACAAGACCTAACAAAAATCCCATCCCCAGTCAAGCCTTACGGGTTGACCCACGGGTGTCGTGGACATGACGGCCTGTCATGTGTACCTGTGGGAATAACCTAGGGACTCAGCCTTTCAGGATCCAGCCAATGTTGGACTCGACGGGCATCGGAGGTCCGATGGGCCGTCGGGCAGCCCATGAAAATGGGCCAGCAACCCCCCCTCTCAGCCTCCCTTACCCCGATGGGCAATCGTCATGGGCGTTGCAGACGCGATGGGCCATGGGACTGCCCGTGGGAATGGTCCAGGGGGCCAGCCCAAACCTGTCCTATCCCAATGCCCTGGCCGATGGGCCGTCACAGGTCTGACGCCCATCCGGTGGTGAGTTTTTCTGAAATTTTTAGTTTAAGTTGGGGGCAGTCCGATCTTTTCCCAATTCTTTTATTTTCGATCCCAAGCCGTTTTGGGAGTAATTAAAGTATTTTTAACTCTATTTTCCCTCATTACTCCTAAATCATTTTGACACTTAGCAAAATCAGTCAAGAATAGGACACTTTCTCTTAAGAACAAGGCAAAAACGTTTCCTCCAAGTTCCTCTCAAAATCCAAAGATTCGACCGTAGAATCTTCATCCAGGTATGTGGGATTTCACTAGTGGGTTCCTTTCACCCACTAGGTCCCTAGAACTCAGCCAGTTCCTTCAGTTTCTCCATGATTGATTAGACCTAGGGTTCATAAACCTTAGAGATTTCTTTGCTGTTCAGAAGCTATAACTTATATGATGCTTAACTCATGTTCCTTGGAGAATTAGTACAGTTCATGTATAAAATTCAGAAACCCTAACTTGTGTTAATTCCAGTACTTCATGAATTATACATTTTAGGCAGGTCAGTCAGATAATCATACTTCAGATTTCGAGTGCCATATCTTTAGTATGTTTATGTGCATTCTCAGATTATATCAATATTTTGATCTATCCAGTATTACAGTTGAAATTTTTAGCTTACATTCAGTTGGGAGTAGACTTAGCACCGAGCGGACAAAGAGATGAAGGCTCACCCATCAGTTTAGGCTGAGACCTTTGGTAGCAATCCCTGAGTTCCAGAACTACGGCGCCACCGTAGGTTCTAAAGAGGTCACCTGTCAGATTAGGCTTGACACCCTTGTCCCTTATGTACATCAGTTAGTGGATCCATGTTAGATTTGTTCGTACCTTTGGCAAGGTATGAACACCCTTCCATCCAGGGTTACAGGTTGGCCCCATAGTTAGCTCATCTTGGGGTATGTCGGTTAATAGTATCTCGCACAGTCAGATACATTTTGCATTGACCATGTACTCAGTATTTAATTCAGTATTCAGTCCAGCATGTTATATTCATGATTTGTACTTGGTCATTGCATACAGTTACGATTTCAGTTACATGCCAGTATATCTATTTCTATGTTCAGTTCTATATTGTCCAGTTTAGTACATATCCTGCATGTTCAGTATATTCAAAGTACTGACGCATACTTTTGTTCTACATCATTTCATGATGTAGGTTCATGCGCTCATCATCCAGACCGCGCTTAGTTCGACTTCTAGTATTTACTCAGCAGCCTCAGTAGTGAGTCCTCATAGATCGAGGACGATAGACATGCTTTATTTTTAGTTCTTATCTTTCAGTTTTAGATTTGTTAGAGCTAGATGGGGTCATGTCCCAGCAACTCCTATCAGTTAAAAGGCTTTCAGACATAGACTAGGTTTCAGCAATTGTTAGTGTTGTTTTCAGTTAGCACTATACTATTTATATATTTCACATGTTCAGATATTTGGGTTCTTCCCCATTTCAGTTATTAAATTATTTTTAGCTTCCGCACAGTGCATGTTTTAAAAATAAAATAAAATTTGAACTTGTATAGATATGCCATGCCATGGGTTAGCTTGGGGTCACTTGTGACACTAAGCACCGTGTTGCATCCAAGGGGTAGCTTCGGGGCGTTGTTGACACCTAATTTTTACCGTCTACTATTTGATTAATTATCGAGCTTTTAGATTTTTAAACAACTTTAAATAATTAATTTTATAATTAAAAGAATTTTTCAAAATTAATTCTGAGAATATTCTATAATCTTCATGAATAAATATACGTCTACGTATATTCATAATATATATAGATGTATATTATCTTGGGAATTTTAGTGGATATTCAAAGGATTTTTCCAAAATTATCTCAAAATGTTTAAAACTATCTATTTTGATCAAAATGATTTAATCAAAAACTAAATTGTAAAATTGGAGTTTTATAACACATGATCGAATGTGATAACAAATTAGTTATTTTAAAATAAATAAAGCTCGGTTAAATTAATCGTGTTTAGTTTGTCCCTATTCTAATTACGACCTAATTTCTTTAAACTAATTCAATTGGGTCTAATTTGGCTACAATCTTAACAGTTTGGCTCAAATTCAATCAAATTTGGTTATTGTTTCAACCAAATCTGGCAATATTTGCAAAGCAAAGTGGCCATCTTTTAAATCAAATTACCCTTCTCTCACCTCTTGTTTCAGCCGAATTAGGCCGACCCATTCACCCATCCCGCTGGCCCACTTCTTCATTCCCCTCTTTAACCCGCTCCGACCCGGCCCATCACTCACCTTTACACCACCCTTATTCTTTTTTTTTCACATGCTTAAAACCAAACAAACCCTTATACCCCCCTCTTTCTCTTCTTCGTCTCAAACAGATGAACAACAACAACACCCAGTACTCACCTCCATTATATCAAGCTCAAACGACAACCAAACTCCACCAAACGACACCTAAAATCATTGGGTAATTGTTATCCCTCCGTCTATTTCTCCCTCAACTTCGTTTAAATGTACGAAGTGGTGAGATGGCTGATTCTAGAAGAACCCAAAAACTCCAGGGGCATCCCCAATGTTCCCCTCCCCTATAAATGTGGTGGATGATCCTCAAAACCATTGGTCGATGATCGATTTCATACTGACAGGTACGTGGCTGCATCAAGAGGTTTTTTGGATGTTTTGATTTTAAAATCCCTAAATTCCTTATCCGATTCCCACTCGTTCCCCCCCCCCCCAAATTTTCACCTGTTTAACCCTAGAAATCTCCTATATAAACCCCCCATCCTCATTGATTAGAGGTGAGTTTTCGTATAGCAAAAATCTCGAAGAGTCATTTTCTCTGATTTTTGGGGAAATTTGAAAATTCAAGTCGAATCAAAAGAAAATCAAAAGCACTATTTCATTGAATTTTTTTTGATATTTTTGTGGTATTTTCTCATAACTGTCGAGGAACCAGAGGGACTCTTAATCTGTCAAAAAGTTGTCGAAAAAACTCAACTTGTCTCGTCTTAGTTGCTGCCCATAAAAAGGTAAACTCTTCTCCCTTCACTCTCATTTTCTCTTCTTAGTCTGTGAGCTAGTCGACTGATGTGTGGATAATATGAACTAATGTTATAGCCGGTTGACTGTTCTTATTCTGTTGCGTTAAAAATTGTCCAATGGTTGATTGAGTGTTGTTGTTGGTTTGTTTGATCAAGGAAGATGGGTTGAGTCTTTTAGGGAATAGTCAAGCTCAGGAGAAGCTTCGAGCCCACTGGTTTGGCTTCTCCCAAGAGCTCCTAAAGACCTAAAGCTCCTCTATTTCCTCTCTGCTTGTTTGAGTAGTTAGTGTATTCATTGCTTGTATAGTATAACGAAATATTTAGTGCATTCTTTAGGCACGTTTTTGGTAGTCAAGTGTAAGTTCGATGATCAATTCGTAACTATGAAGCTTTTGAATGGTCTGTTGTTGTGTTATGGTTCATTTGATAGTTTTCTCTTTTCTGTAAAATAGATGATCAAAACAGTCATCCGCAGGGATGGACAACACTGTTTTAGACCATGTTCGAAGACTTCTATGGTTTATCATACCATGTGAAGCTCTGAGGACCCAGGTTCTTTGAGATAACTTGTTAGTTATTCTCGAAAACAACCTTCAGGATACAGCCAGGGTTATGATTTTTGGTATATGTGATATTGCTAATAAGCTTTTTCCGTTTACACTTTAGGGTCTACTATTTAAGCTCAATTCATTATCCCGTGTCTGCTCAAATTAGAGATTAGTAGGTGTTATCTCGATTAATTTGCTTGATTAATGAATCAACCAAATCTGGCCACATTTGTAAAGCAAAGTGGCCATCTTTTAAATCAAATTACCCTCCTCTCACCTCTTGTTTCACCCGAATTGGGCCGACCCATTCACCCAACCTGCCGGCCCACATCTTCATTCCCCCAGTTAACCCGCTTCGACCCGGCCCATCACTTACCTTAACACCACCTTTATTCTTCTTTCTCTTCTTTGACACTCTCAAAACCAAAAAAACCCTTATACCCCCCTCTCTCTCTTCTTCGTCTCAAACAGACGAATAACAATAACACCCAGTACTCACCTCCGTCAAATACAGCTCAAACGACAACCAAACTCTACCAAAATCCACCAAACGGCACCCAAAATCGTTGGGTAATCGTTATCCCTCCATCTATTTTCCCCTCAACTTCATTTGAATGTACGAAGTAGTGAGCTAGCTGGTTCTAAAAGAACCCAAAAGCTCCAGGTGGCGTCCCTAACGTTCCCATCTCCTAGAAATGCGGCGGATGATTTTCAAAACCATTGGCCGATGAACGATTGCGTACTGAAAGGTACAAACGTGGCTGCATCAAAAGGTTTTTTTGGATGTTTTGATTTCAAAATCCCTAAATTCCTTATTCGATTCCCACTCATTCCCTCCCCCCCCCAAATTTCACCCGTTTAACCCTAGAAATCTCCTATATAAACCCCTCATCCTCATTGATTAGGGGTGAGTTTTTGGATAGCAAAAATCTTGGAGAGTCATTTTCTCTGATTTTTAGGAAAATCTGAAAATTCAAGTCGAATCAAAAGAAAAGCAAAAGCACTGTTTCATTGAATTTTTTTTAAAGTTTTGTGGTCTTTTCTCATCACTGTCGAGGAACCAGAGGGATTCTTAATCCGTCGGAAAGTCATCGAAAAAACTCAACTCGTCTCGTCTCAGTTGCTGCCCATAAAAGTTAAACTCTTCTCCATTCACTCTCATTTTCTCTTCTTGGTTTGTAAGCTAGTCGACTGATGTGTGGATAATAAGAACTAATGTTGTAGCTGGTTGATTGTTCTGATTCTGTTGCGTTAAAAATTTTCTAATGGTTGATTGAGTGTTGTTGTTGGTTTGTTTGATCAAGGAAGATGGGTTGAGTCTTTTAGGGAATAGTCGAGCTCGGGAGAAGCTTCGAACCCACTGGTTTGGCTTCTCCCAAGAGCTTCTAAAGACCTAAAGCTCCTCTATTTCCTCTCTGCTTGTTTGAGTAGTTAGTGTATTCATTGCTTGCATAGTATAACAGAATATTTAGTGCATTCTTTAGGCACGTTTTTGGTAGTCAAGTGTTAGTTCGATGATCAATTCGTAACTATGAAGCTTTTGGATGGTCTGTTGTTGTGTTATGGTTCGTTTGATAGTTTTCTCTTTTCTGTAAAATGGATGATCGAAACAGTCATCCCCAAGTATGGACAACACTGTTTTACACCATGTTCGAAGACTTTTATGGTTCATCATACCATGTGAAGCTCTGAGGACCCAGGTTCTTCAAGATAACTTGTTAGTTATTCTCGAAAACAACCTTCAGGATACAGCTAGGGTTATGATTTTTGGTATATGTGATATTGCTAATAAGCTTTTTCCGTTTACAATTTAGGGTCTGCTATTTAAGCTCAATTCATTATCCCCGTGTCTGCTCAAACTAGAGATTAGTAGGTGTTATCTCTATTAATTTGCTTGATTAATGAATCTATGTAAAATCAGTTTTATGAGAAGTAGGAGTATTGAAGTCTTATTGTTAAAGGCAGAGGTATTAAAAATGGCTTCCAATTCCTAATTCGGATTCAAGTTCACTTCTGTTTGTCTATAAAGATCTTTCACTTAAGCTAGTTAATGTGATGCTTAGCTCTAAAACAAAGTGTGAAGGTTACAAACCTTCTTGAACCAAGTCTCAAGGATCAAGATTCTCTTGGGAGAGACTAAGGTTAGATTGCTCTGCTAAAACCCAGCCAGTAGAATGATTTGGATGTCTAAACAGATATCATGTTCTTCTGCTTCTCTAAATCCTCTATGATTTCTTCTCATGTTTATCTTTTTCTACTTTAAGGAAGCAATGATCAGTTGAGTAATCATCTAGTTAAAACAAGTATACAGGTTCATGTTTTCCTTATCTTGAGTTCGTCTTCTTGATTATTTGGTGGTGTTGTTAAGAGGAACTAAAAGATCAATCCTTTTGACAAACAGGTCATCCCCTCTTTTCTTCTTTTATTTGTCATTTGTTGTGAAACGAGACATTCATATTTTTGTTAAGGATCAATAATATCGGCTAGAATGGATTTTCTTTGATATGAAAAAATGTTTCCTCTCAAACTTGTAACCGGTCAAAAATTAGTCAAATTAGCTTCTTAACATTTTTCTCATTTAGTTAAAATATCATTACTTACTTTCTTGCAAATATGGATTATTTGTAATCACATAGTATTTATTCAAATTTCTAAAAAATTGCCTTTTAAATAAAGTTTTCTTTTAAATGCTCGAAATAAGTTCTTTTTGAACAACTTATTTGCTTGAAATTTTAGTTTGCTTTAAAATTTCTCCAAATTTAAATATTTTCATAAAGAATGAATTTCTTTAGTTAAAATAATTTTGTTTTGCCTTGGATTGAGTGATAGAATTTCTGTTTGAATCATTTTCTTCGTATTAAATTTTAAAGATTTTTGTAATTTTAATTCTTTCAAAATTAGTCATTTTCAAGTTAGTCAAACCGTTCTTCAACCGTTTTTAAACGAACATTCTTAAGTGCCTTAAAACCCTTCTTAAGACGTTACTTGAACCCTTACCCATTTTCTCTAATTTTAAATATTTATTTCTATTTTTAAGTCTTTGAAATTATTTAAAAGTTTTCTTAATTTCTTTATAAAAATTAAGCGGCAATTCTAATTGTTTAGAATTATTTTGAAATTTTCTTTAAGTTTTGAAATAATTTCTAAGTGTCAAAATCATTTTTTAAAATGCCCTTATTTTCATAACTAATAAAAATTTGAAAAGGGATAAAACAGAAATGACGACTCCGCTGGGGATCTATTTAGGTTCTAACCAAAAATTTGAACTATTTTGAATAACTTTATGTGATTAACTATTCAAAATATTGTAATAGTTAGTAAATTTTGATTGATGCTTGTTTATGTGTTTATTTATCGCAAAATATATTGTCATTGTATCTCATAGCATATTCTGCCACATGACATGTGATTTTATTTATATTTATGGGAGGTTCACGATCCCGTGGCCTCTCGCTATAAATAACACTTTCTCGAAAATACGATAGTTTACGGGTACGTCATGCGTCCAATGGCTATCGTATTTTCAACCCAAGTTGTCCACTTGAGACCTGGTCTATTTTAAAACAAACACACTCCTAGGCACCTAGCGTAGAGCTAAACCAAAATCTAATTTTTAGGCATTGACCTAGGACGACCCAATACCTTAGGGGTATTGGACCCATTAGAAAGACCACCTTGCATCTATTGACCACGAGTCAATAAAAGATGATCATCCCTTATTTGTTTAATTGAAGGATGTGATATCCGATTATACGAACCATTATCCCTCGGGGTTGGGATATATTTAGATAGTCTTTTATTTTGAAGATTGCCATCCAAAAGGCGTTCGGAGTTTGAAAGAAGTTCAAGAAGATCGAGAATGAAGAATCCATGGGGGCCTAGCTTAGGAATCTACCCCTATGTGGGACTGATATTCATTTGTACTTACCTTCTCCTTATTTTGTATCCCCGTTTAATTCAATCAGTTTGTATACATTATATTTTAGGGCTATGGAACGTCTTACAAATGGCACACATCCTTCAACTCGTTAGGCCCACATTTGGCATAAAAGGTCATATATCTATATAGGACGCACTATGAACTGTTACATGATATAACTGTCTTATGTGTTACGTGTGTTGCTCGAATCAAGGATAAATTAGTCCACTCTCAACAATTTTTAGAGCACCATAGGCAGAAATATAAGCCCACTACACAAAGTCCGACCAAGATACTCCAAGTCCTCTAAGTTTCTCCGAAAACCTTCTAAAAATCTCCATTCTTTCAAGAAAGGTTGAAATGAAACTGCAATCATGCGCGGGAGAATGCTAAGGATACGAGAGGAAATTGAGTAAGTTCAAAGGAAACATGAGGAAGGCGATAGGCTAATGGAAATTGTCGTAGCTAGATCCAAAGAGGTGGAGGAACAAACCACCCGGACCAAAGAAAGGATTGCCCTAATTAATAAGATACTAGGCAAACCAAAAACCAAATCCGGAAGTAACTTTGATTTGGAACTCAAGAAACTTCTCCTAGAATTTGGGGACATAACTGGGAGATTGAAACCGATCAACAAAGGGAAACAACAAATAACTGAAGAGTCCGAGGAAGATGATCAAGTGCTCATGTAGTCTGCTCTAGACAAAAACAATCGTGAAAATTTTGGAAAGAATGTTGAAGAAACCCAACTCCCTGAAATGGGAATCAACCATCATACCAAGGTCAAGAGCAATGTTGTTTGGCCTATCAGATTCAGGTTAAGAGGAAAGCCTATCACTCTCAAGGTTCATTCCCGGGATTATGATAGGAATCTGAAGGTTATCTTGTGTTCAGAAATTTACCCAACTTTGGAAGCTATGAGAGTCGTTCACCCTGACCAGTCTGAGGGATTCGGGTGTCACCCTCGAAATGAACACAAGGAATGTGCCTATCATCCGCGTCGAAAGGGGCATACCACTGATGAATGCAATGCCTTGAGAGCCGGAATTTACCACATGATTAGCAGTGGTCAGATAAGCCATCTATGGGGCCCTAGGACTATCCTCGCATGAAGTTGGTCCTGGCATGCCAATCATTGAGGATGTGTTAGTTCACCGTTATGACTTCACAGCCTTTCAGGACACCTACTATGAGATTTATGCTAAGTTGGTTCAAGCTCAGATTCAGGAGCCAGTGGAAAGAATGCCAAGAAATATGTCTAAGGCTTGACACCAAGGAAAGGAGAGTTGCCTCTATCACACAGGAATAGGGGGCCATGACATCGAGATTTTCCGCCACTTTCGAGTTGACTTGGAGTATCTCATTGATATGGGAAACATCCAGATTGAGTTTCCACCATATCATCCTTAAAGAAGAAGATTGAGAAGATCCGAAAGACCCGCCACTATCCAAATGAAACTTTAAAAGTAGCAAAGTTTTTGTCATTTCCATTGTCGTTGTTTTTACTTTTCGTTGTAATCAAGAGATAGTGGAAGAAATAAAAAGAAAATGTATTCCTTTTACCCATTCGAACAACGTAGGGCCTGAATTCTCCTTTGTGAGATACGTAGGCAGCCTCTAAGGCCTGGCCCCTATCCTTAAAAAATTTTCATTTTCCCATTTTTATGGAAATTCAGAAGACACAAGACAAGTATCAGAAGACGAAGACTCGATAAGTCAACTTTCCTGTTAAAATTTACTTATCCAAAATCAATGGTCAAACTCCTGTCCATCAAATCCTCAAGTCAATACATACCCGTGGATCAATTTGTCTTGATGAAAAGCAACTTTATGTGTTTAATACAATTCTTATGTGTTTATTTGCAGTCAGATATATTGCATTATTTATCACTAACGGGATCTAACACATCTTCCTTTGAGTTGTTTTGCTTCAATAGGTAATAGAAACTGATCTGTGTCGACAAAACTGGCCGAACATCCTTACTTCACACGCTCAAAGGCACACCTAGATTCATCCCCTGACCTCCGGTTTTCTAAAGGAAAAATGACTGATAGTGAAGAGGAGAACGCTTTGGCTGTGAGAGACAATGTTATTGCTGAACAGAGTGAAATGATTGCCGAACTTTCTAGAAAATTGGAAAAGATGCAAGAAGAAGTACAGAAAACCAAAGACTTGGCTATCGCTGCCAACACTCCAGCTCAGGGCAATTCTTAGCCCCCTTTCCAGATTCCTTCACTCAACTCTCCATTGATTGAAAATCAACCAAGAAATATCCCTCCTGCCTCTGCGCCTAGACCTTCCAACGAACCCCTCTCCAACAACCTTCCTCATATCGGATCCTCATACCAAATCCATACTCCTCTTGTCCAGCCTCCTAACCAAAACAATAACCCCTACAATCCATAAAACCTCCATCTAAATTATTAGAACACGCCACCAAATACTTAAAAATCCCAAAATAACCATCCCAACGTCACTAATCCACATAATTACACTCCCACATATCCAAATGCCATTCCACACGTCCAACCCCCTCCTGTCTGAAACATGCCACCAACTACTTTCCATACCATGATGGAGCCATACACTTCTCTCTAAGAAATCCCTGAGCTAGATCACTACGAGGAGAAGGAGTTAAGAGCCACAGAAAAAAAACATGATCTTGACATGGCACAGATGAAGGAAGAAATAGCCAGGATCAGAGAACTACGAAGTTCGTCTTACGAGAAAGGCTATGACTATGATGATCTCTGTATCAATACCAAAATGGACCTGCCAGAAGGATTCAAAATTCCCAAGTTCGAGACCTTCAACGGTGTCGGAAATCCTGAAGCCCATTTAAGAAGCTATTGCGACCAAATGGTCAGCGCCCAAAATAATTACGCCTTGTTAATGAGTCTTTTCAGTAGAAGTCTGAGCGGAGAGGCTTTAGAATGGTTCACCTCTCAGGAACTAAAGAAATGGTCTAAGTTGAGTGATCTCTCCCGAGATTTTGCCCAAAGGTTTGCATACAACATAGAAGTCATCCCAGATCGATACTCTCTGGGACGCATCAGACAAAAATCAAATGAAGACTTCGGAAACTATGCCTATTGATGGTGGAAGGAGGCAGCGAGAGTTCGGCCTCCTATGACAGAAGAAGAGATAAGCGCGGTGTTTATGCGCTCTCAAGAGTCAGAGTTTTATGATAAGATGATATCAGCGGTTAAGTCCAAGTTTTCCGACTTAGTCAAGATCAGTGAAATTGTAGAAGAAGGTCTCTGCAGTGGCAAGATGCCAAGGCCCCAGCCTCCCCAGGATCGGCAGGACCTCCCAGGATGAAGAGGGAAGAGGTGTCTTCGATATCTTCCAGTCCTAGTCCAAAATCACGGAAACCCTTCGGAGCCAACTATAAAAAGCCACTTGTTCCAACAACCCCTCCCCCAGCTCCACAAAATCCTCAACCAATTTTCTATACTCAATCCATTTACCAAGCTCCACAACCAAATATGCAGCCCACTTACAAAGCTCCACAACCAAATGTGTAGCCCACTTACCAAGCTACTCCCCAAAACTTTCAAATATATCAGAAAGCTTCGGAGAACCAGAATAATCTTCAGGTTCCCCCTCCCACTAATGTCAATGTCCCTCGCCCTAATCTAGAAAACAAAGTTCCTCGAACTTTTACCCAGTTGGCTGAAACCATAACTCAGCTGTACAAGAGATTGAAGGCTGCTGGATTTATTCAGCCCGTACAAACTAAACCAGGCAATCTTGACTCTCGTTTCTTTAGGGCTGACCGATATTGTGCTTATCATTCCGGAGGAGTAGTACATGATACCGAGATTGCATTAACCTGAGGCAGAAAATTTAGGATTTTATTGATCAAAAAGTGATCACACTACAAACAGCACCGACCAATATTAATAACAATCCACTCCCGAATCATAGAGGAGCCACTGTTAACATGATAGAGGCCGATGAAGAATGGGTTTTGAGCATGTCAATAGTGCCGGTTAGCCCTAAAAATCAGGAAATACCAGAAAAATCTATAGCTACTTTGAGTATTGCTGAACTATCCTTTGAAGGGTTAATGCATAACAAAGCCTTGCATATCAATATCAAGAGTCAAGAGAAGATTGTGAATAGAGTATTGATAGATGACGGATTAGTATTGAACATCTGTCCATTGTCCACACTCACCCAGTTGGAGTATGATCTGGGAAATATTCGTCAGATCAGAGTCAACGTGAGAGCTTTTGATGGAGGTCAAAGGGACACTATCGGAGAAGTTAGTCTGTACATCCAAATGGGACCCACCGAGTTCCATACAGAATTTTAAGTCATGGATATCACCACCAGTTATAACTTGCTTCTAGGAAGACCATGGATCCATGGAGCTAGAGTCGTGCCGTCAACTTTGCGTTAAATGGTAAAGTTCATTTGGGAGGAGCATGAAGTAGTGATTCACGGTGAAGGGAGTCACCTGAGCTAACCTAATGGATGTGTCCCTGTGATTGAAGAAGTCCCGAGAGGAAGCATTTTCTACACCATCGAGATTGTCAATGCCACTGGAGAGGATCTTGCTCCTCAAATTCCCATGTCATCTATCTATAAAATGCTTACAACCATGATGTTGAGGAGTGGATATGAGCCGGGCTTTGGGCTGGGAAAGAATTCCGACGGTATGACAGAGCCGTTAAGCATACGTAAATAGTTAACCATGCATGGACTAGGGTATGTGGCCTGAAATGACAAAGCAAGCATCGAAGAGAAGAAGCAATTGGGACTGCCTAAGCCACTCCCTCACTTATATCAGTCATTCCCAGTGCGTATTAGTCCTCCAAGCGACGGGTTAGAGGATAGGATCGGAAGGCTGTTTGAGGAATGCGATGCTATAACAGATGAAATCTCCAAAGCATCCATGATTAGAGATACCAAGCCCGATGAAAAGCTGCATAATTGGGATGCAACTCCCCTCGTGACTCTCCACTCGACTGGGTAGACAAAGACTTTATTTTATGAAAAATTAGTGATGGTCCGGATGAGGCTCCGCGACCCACCCTTTATGATTTAATGTTCCTAGTACTATTTACTGCTTTCCAAAAGGCATAAACCTGCACTCATGTGGGTTGTAGCCATAGTTCGTTAATATTCTCAGAATTTCAATGAAAGCCTCCTTATTTCGAAAACATTTACTGTTCAAAATTATTTCTGTTTACTTGTAATTGTCTAACCCATTTTGTTTTGGTTTCGGTAATAATAAGTTAAAACCTGCCATTGTCATGTCATGTCAAGAGCTTAACAAACAAATCAAGCTAGATGATGATGATTTCGAGGAGTATGTTGAAGACATCATGGTCCTTGAACGAACAACCAAGAAATATAAGAACTTTGAAGACCAGAAAAGGCCCCACCTAAAGGAGTTTGAGGTGGTCAATCTGGGAGGCAACAGTCAAGTTAAAGAAATCAACATCGGTGTTCATTTTTTAAAAGCACAATAGAAAGAACTTATCAGTCGGCCTAAGCCATACATCGACATCTTTGACTGGTCCTATGGTAGTAGGACGAAAAAGGGCACAAACATCATCTCCCAAAATTTATTGGTGAATCCAGAATTCAATCCAGGGAATAGACAGTTAATCCTTCCCTCCCATGAGACAAAGGAAAGTTTGCACCAAATTGGCAAGGACTGTACATCATCCAAAAGGTGCTATCTGGAGGAGCTTTGATTTTGTTCGAGATGAATGATCAAAGTATGGCCCAAGCCTATAGCAACTCCGATGCTATGAAGGGATAATACGTCTGAAGATGGTTTCTTTCCCTTCTATCTCTTTCTATGTTATCATATTTCCTGATTGTAGTCGCTTTTATGCTTTGTAATAGCATTAAAAACTCCCTATCCTCTAGGTATGAACTATGTATGACTTTAATTCTCAAGAATAAGATACGTAGGCGGCCTGTGTCAGCTTCGGTCAACCCGTTAGGAAAATCTATCTTTCCCCTTCCTATCTTTAACTACGTTTGACCTGAATTCTCAAGAATGAGATACGTAGGTGGACTTTGTCGGCCTCGGTCATCCCTTTAATTATTTCCAACATTCTCCCACTTCGAGTGTGAGAACTACATTTGATCTGATTCCTACCTCAACGAGATACGTAGGCGCCACAACGGCTCGGTCATATCACCCCAAGAAATGGAAACTGGGCAGAATTTTTGAGAAAGGTGTCTCAAAAATTCAGAAGACGAAGGACATTTCCAGCAAAACAAGAAAAGGCTTGTGGATACGTGAATACCACAACGTCTCGGTCATATCACCCAAGAAATAGAAACTGGGGCAGAATTTTTGAGAAAGAAATCTCAAAAATTCAAGAAGGCAAAGATTGTCCTCCAAGCAAATAGGAATACAGAGTGTGCCAAAGAGAAACTGGAATGAATATCGAGAAAGAATCTTGTAATCCCCACAGAGTTTCAAATCTCTAACCAACGGGACAAGATTCATCAGGAGACCCTTAACTGGGGCATAAATTTTGAGGAAGACCTCAAAATTTTCACCAGGCTTCATTCAAGAATTCAGAATTAAATTTCGAAGAGTTCCCCAACACCAAGGGATCAGAATCTACTTCAAAAATCCCAGTAGTAACATAGTCCGAGGGGGATTAATCCCTAGCTATGACAAATTTTTGAAAAAAAATTTTTCAAACTCCCCAGCTAAGACGACAAAGGATCTCCAGAGTCTGCCAGCAGTGTGTTAGAAACGTCAAAGCTTCGAGTAAAGGACATTCGTTGAGCTAGCACATGACATGACGGACAAAGACTTTTTCAAACTATCTTTTCTAAATCTTTGTTTTCCAAAGAACTTGTTTGAAAAATCCTTACAAACATATTAGTGTTACTCCTTTATAAATTAACTTTGTCTTATGTCTACCGTGATCTGTGGAGTCGAGGACGACGAGCACCCGAGAGTGGAAATCACCCAGAAAAGACAAAGCAAGGAGCAGAAGATCGAAGGAGGTCAACACAGACCAGTTTCATCAAAAACTAATGATTTTTCTGTGGATACAAGTTGTCCTAAAAAAGTATGTTAGAAATCAGTGAAAGCCCTGCGTTATCCAACGCGTTCAAAGAAACCCAACAAGACCAAATGCCCCAAATTTAGCGATAAAAGCCGAAACAGTGGGAAGGAGCCAAAGAGGCAAAAGTTCCTGAAACGGGCAAATCTTCTTATAGTTCGCAAGAGCTACTAAATAAAGAGGGATCGACAACATCCTTGAACCCCCAAGCATATAAAGACATTTTGGGTCACCTTCAAAATCCGGACACTAAATGAGAGATCGGCAACGTTCTCCGCCAATCCCCAGCAAGTCAGAAATCAACACGAACAAACGATGTTAAAAAATGGTACTTGTAACTGTCCCCAGAAATAGGCACGACCATTTCATTCACGTTTGCAATAAAAGTTATTTTGATTAGCTTCATAAATATTGTCTTCAAAAAATTTCAAAACTTTGACTGTGGTCACTAGTAAAAGCAACGCTGTGTCTACTAATTATTCTCCTTGAGCACAGGTACACACAAAGGAGTCAACAAGGCAACACAAAAACCAAAGGTGATATTTGCTGCAACTGCTATATGCCATTGCATGATCATCTACATAATTATCATATTTGCATGTCAAGAGGACAATGCCAAGAGGGCCATATCATATTTGCATGTCAAGAGGACCATGCCAAGAGGGCCCATATTTGCATGTCAAGAGGACCATGTCAAAAGGGCCATGTCATATTTGCATGTCGAGAGGACCATGCCAAGAGGGAAATGTCATATTTGCATGTCAAAGGACCATGTCAAGAGGACCATCATCATCATTAATACCACAGATACATTCGCTACGAGTATTATGTCCCTCTATCGGCCGGTTTCAAAGAGGATGACATTCAGAGGCATCCTTAAGTCGCACTGGTTGCGCGGGATCGACCTAAGAGCATACCTATATCCAAGATCGCGTAAGATGGAGAAGTCTAACGTTGAGGATATTTTCATTTGTATATTTATGTCGCAGATATTTATGCATCCTTATCATTATGTCAAGTCTGGCATTCAACATATTTATATCTGGTATCACGTGAGACAGAGGAGTCTGGAATTGATGGTGTATTTGCTTCCTTATTATGCCAAGCCTGGCATATTTATATCCAATATCGCGTGAGACAGAGGAGTCTGAAGTTGAGGATATTATTATTATTTATTATGCCAAGTTTGGCATCCAGCATATTCATATCCGGCATTGCGTGAGATGAAAGAGTCTGACATAGAGGATATTTATGCACCCTTATTTATTTGAGACAACAAAGTCTCTCACCGAAGGATGTTCATATATTCAAGAGCATCAATCGCTAGAAAATACAACTATATTTGATCTTGTGGCAAAGGCCGTGTCACCCCCGATGATTAAAAATCACTTGCCATCAAGGCCAAAAGTATATAGTCCGAGGGATGTCTATAAGATGCCATCCAAATCGGATGATGAATTGGATTTACTCAAATTGGAAGGTCAAAGGTTGTCTGTAGGTCACAGCGATGTCTGAAACCAGATAGTGTGCAAGATTTCTCGAAACTTGACAAACTAAGAGTTACCTATAAGACGCAGTGATATCTGAAACCGGATAGTGTGCAAGATCACCTAAAGATTGACAGTTCAAGGGTAATGCGTAAGTCGCAATATTATCTTAAATTAGATAAAGTGCAAGACTACCGAAAATTGATAGTCCAAGGGTTATCTATAAGCCGCGGCATATCCACGTTGATATTGTGCAGGACTACCCAAAGGCTAGCAATTCAAGAGAAATCTTTAAGTCGCATTACATCCAAGATCGGATAAAAGTGCAGGATTACCCAAAAAATTAGCAATTCGAAGGACATCTGTAAGCCGCCTCTATCCAAAGTCGAATGATGTACAAGATTACTCAAAGTTGACAAGTTAAAGGTATCTGTAAGCCGCCTCTGTCCAAAGTTGAATGATGTGTTAGATTACCTAAAGCCTGACAATGCAGGGAATATCTATTAGTCGCATCGATACAGATGATGCGCAAGATTCACCCCAAAGGCATATGCAAAAGACCGCTACCAATAGCAAAGAAGGCTATCACATTCAAGAGAATGCCACAAATGGTCAAGAGGACCGTCACATCAAACGACTACGAAAGTCATCATGTTCCAGAATCGCTGCACAAGGCAATCCTATCTAATAGACAAGAAGGCTATCATGTGTAAATTATCATGGAAGTTGCTATTTCCTAAGACAAAGACGGAAAAGGACGACATCTTCCTCGAGAAATAATAGACACAAAAAATGAGGTACAAAGCTATCTCTCTTTTGAGCCACTTTACTACTGAGAATTTTACCGAGAACATCCAAGAGGATGAAAATCTCGAACCAGAATAACAGGTATGAAATATGTTAAAAAGATGCCACCACGTAATTCAAGAATGAGGTATAGCAAAGAAACTGTCTCTCCAAATGGAATTACTTTACCACTAACCATTTTATTTTGAGATGTTGTCGAGAGCATCCGAGAGGGATGAAATTCTCAAAACAAAACCGCAGGTGCGGACTACACCAAAAAGGATGCATCACAACGTGGAACTTTTTCTTAGCAGCAAACTGGACATAGTCTAGAAGGGAATGTCAAACTTTCTGAATGCGAGTTGAGAATCGACTTCCACTTTAATCAAACCACACCCCTATCAGAAGGAATGTGGGTATTTTCTATCATTGGGCCTTAATTTCTCATCCAGAGTACTTTCTGAACTCACACTGGACACAGTATTCCTTATTTTCAAATCTGGGTGACAATACGCCTCGAGCTTTGAAAATTATGTCCATGTAGCTTTTATTTATGGATGTGAGGGCCCACACATCTGTAATGAGATGATTGCAAGCCTATTTTCCATAACTCAATTACTTGTCACTCATCCCGAGCCAAAGGTTGTCTTAACATAAAGATTACCTTTTCTGGCGATTGAGTCAAACTACAAGCAGCCTGATTCCCTGAGTCTTGGGATATGTAGGTGGGCTCTGTGTTGAAAACTCGGTTGCATTCCTAACTTCCCCCAATCTCCTTACTCTCCAGCTTTTCGGTCTCTCCGTACTCTGAAACCAGAATGGTTTGGAATTCTTAAAATAATCATGCGTAAAATCAAGCTTCTTGAACTACAAATGGCCTGAGTTCTCATGTAACCTAATATATGTAGAAAACTCGATACCGGAGTTTGTCCATAAAGCCTTGAAATTCATGCTAAAATCAACCGCTTCCGAGAGATGAACTAGTGATCGGATAAAATTGGGATGTCAATTCCCTTTGCCAAGGGTTCATTACACTCACCCTACCCAAAGGGAAGAGCAGTTGTTGACACCAAATTTTTACCCTCCACTATTTGATTAATTATCGAGCTTTTAGATTTTTAAACAACTTTAAATAATAAATTTTATAATTAAAAGAATTTTTCAAAATTAATTCTGAAAATATTCTATAATCTTCATGAACAAATATACGTCTATGTATAATTCATAATATATATAGATGTATATTATCTTGGGAATTTTAGTGGATATTCATAGGATTTTTTCAAAATTATCTCAAAATATTTAAAACTGTCTATTTTGCTCAAAATGATTTAACCAAAAATTAAATTGTAAAATTGGAGTTTTATAACACACGATCGATTGTGATAACAAATTAGTTATTTTAGTTGTTTTAAAATAAATAAAGCTCGATTAAATTAATCGTGGTTAGTTTGTCCCTATTCCAATTACGACCTAATTTCTTTGAACTAATTCAATTGGGTCTAATTTGGCTACAATCTTAACGGTTGGCTAAAATTTAATCAAATTTGGTTATTATTTCAACCAAATCTGGCCACATTTGTAAAGCAAAGTGGCCATCTTTTAAATCAAATTACCCTCCTCTCACCTCTTGTTTCACCCGAATTGGGCCGACCCATTCACCCAACCTGCCGGCCCACATCTTCATTCCCCCAATTAACCCGCTCCGACCCGGCCCATCACTTACCTTAACACCACCTTTATTCTTCTTTCTCTTCTTTGACACTCTCAAAACCAAAAAAACCCTTATACCCCCCTCTCTCTCTTCTTCGTCTCAAACAGACGAACAACAATAACACCCAGTACTCACCTCCATCAAATACAGCTCAAACGACAACCAAACTCCACCAAAATCCACCAAACGACACCCAAAATCGTTGGGTAATCGTTATCCCTCCATCTATTTTCCCCTCAACTTCATTTGAATGTACGAAGTAGTGAGCTGGCTGGTTCTAAAAGAACCCAAAAGCTCCAGGTGGCGTCCCTAATGTTCCCATCTCCTAGAAATGCGGTGGATGATTTTCAAAACCATTGGCCGATGAACGATTGCGTACTGAAAGGTACAAACGTGGCTGCATCAAAAGGTTTTTTTGGATGTTTTGATTTCAAAATCCCTAAATTCCTTATTCGATTCCCACTCATTCCCTCCCCCCCCCCAGATTTCACCCGTTTAACCCTAGAAATCTCCTATATAAACCCCTCATCCTCATTGATTAGGGGTGAGTTTTTGGATAGCAAAAATCTTGGAGAGTCATTTTCTCTGATTTTTAGGAAAATCTGAAAATTCAAGTCGAATCAAAAGAAAAGCAAAAGCACTGTTTCATTGAATTTTTTTTAAAGTTTTGTGGTCTTTTCTCATCACTGTCGAGGAACCAGAGGGATTCTTAATCCGTCGGAAAGTCATCGAAAAAACTCAACTCGTCTCGTCTCAGTTGCTGCCCATAAAAGTTAAACTCTTCTCCATTCACTCTCATTTTCTCTTCTTGGTTTGTAAGCTAGTCGACTGATGTGTGGATAATAAGAACTAATGTTGTAGCTGGTTGATTGTTCTGATTCTGTTGCGTTAAAAAATTTCCAATGGTTGATTGAGTGTTGTTGTTGGTTTGTTTGATCAAGGAAGATGGGTTGAGTCTTTTAGGGAATAGTCGAGCTCGGGAGAAGCTTTGAACCCACTGGTTTGGCTTCTCCCAAGAGCTTCTAAAGACCTAAAGTTCCTCTATTTCCTCTCTGCTTGTTTGAGTAGTTAGTGTATTCATTGCTTGCATAGTATAACAGAATATTTAGTGCATTCTTTAGGCACGTTTTTGGTAGTCAAGTGTTAGTTCGATGATCAATTCGTAACTATGAAGCTTTTGGATGGTCTGTTGTTGTGTTATGGTTCGTTTGATAGTTTTCTCTTTTCTGTAAAATGGATGATCGAAACAGTCATCCCCAAGTATGGACAACACTGTTTTACACCATGTTCGAAGACTTTTATGGTTCATCATACCATGTGAAGCTCTGAGGACCCAGGTTCTTCAAGATAACTTGTTAGTTATTCTCGAAAACAACCTTCAGGATACAGCTAGGGTTATGATTTTTGGTATATGTGATATTGCTAATAAGCTTTTTCCGTTTACAATTTAGGGTCTGCTATTTAAGCTCAATTCATTATCCCCGTGTCTGCTCAAACTAGAGATTAGTAGGTGTTATCTCTATTAATTTGCTTGATTAATGAATCTATGTAAAATCTGTTTTATGAGAAGTAGGAGTATTGGAGTCTTGTTGTTAAAGGCAGAGGTATTAAAAATGGCTTCCAATTCCTAATTCGGATTCAAGTTCACTTCTGTTTGACTATAAATATCTTTCACTTAAGCTAGTTAATGTGATGTTTAGCTCTAAAACAAAGTGTGAAGGTTACAAACCTTCTTGAACCAAGTCTCAAGGATCAAGATTCTCTTGGGAGAGACTAAGGTTAGATTGCTTTGCTAAAACCCAGCCAGTAGAATGATTTAGATGTCTAAACAGAGATCATGTTCTTCTGCTTCTCTAATTCCTCTATGATTTCTTTTCATGTTTATCTTTTTCTACTTTAAGGAAGCAGTGATTAGTTGAGTAATCATCTAGTTAAAACAAGTATACAGGTTCATGTTTCCCTTATCTTGATTTCATCTTCTTGATTATTTGGTGTTGTTGTTAAGAGGAACTAAAAGATCAATCCTTTTGACAAATAGGTCATCCCCTCTTTTCTTCTTTTATTTATCATTTGTTGTGAAACTTAGACATTCATATTTTGGTTAAGGATCAATAATATCATCCCTTTAGCTGGGGGTTTTCTTGTGTTTGGTTAAATAACAAACTTCTTTTTCTTCTTGAATATGGGTTCTGTTCAAAGCTTAAGCATAGGTGTGGCACATATATATGCTAAGTTTGCTTGGAAATCTTTTCTCTTCTCTGAAATAACTTGTTAATCCATCAGTATGTCATTGCTTCTTTTGTTTCACCTTAGTCTTCCTGTTACTTTGCTCTCTTTGCTGCCTGAGAAAGTAAGAGTAACATTGGGTGTCTCTTTGATATAAACTGCCTGCATAGTCGGGATGATTTTTTTATATATGTGATTACATGTCCATGAATTCATAAATATTGGCTATCTTTAGTTGTATGATCACTATGCACTTGCACAGATTCTCTTATAGTTTAAAAGTTCATGATTTGAAGTTCATTTTGAATTGATAATTAATCCTTTACTTTTTTTTTTCTTATGCATGAACCTTCCACTCGAGTCTTTGGACTCTCGACTTGCATCTTCTCTTCTAGAGTCACTAGTATACACTGATATACATCAGTGATATGTAGCAGCATACCAGTCTTGTAGCCGATATACATGAATCAAGAAGAAAAAATGGATAAATGGAAGCTGATATACAGGATTCGGAGCTGAAAGCATGAGGTATAAAACTGATATACAAATGTATACAGATGATATACAAGTTAAAAAATGGACCAAGTCCATTAAATGTTAAGTCCAAGATTGGACAGATTGGATAATGAGCCTGAAAACCCAATTTCTCTACCCTCTCTTTATTTTATTTTGTATTTAATTTAGTTTGGACTATTTGTAATTAACCCTTTTAACTAACCTAAATAGATCCCTTAAAGATGTGTCATTTTAATTTTATCTTGGTTTCATTTTTTATAAGTTTGCTTCTTTCAAATTTTGTCATTTAATTTAGTTTGGTTAAAAATGAGAAAGCTAGATTTTGTTTTAACTTGCTTAAAAAATAGTTTTTTCAAACAAAATGGCTATTTACTCATCCATGGCTTAACACAGTTTTCTTTGGCTAGAATGGGTTTTCTTTGATATGAAAAAATATTTCCTCTCAAACTTGTAACCGGTCAAAAATTAGTCAAATTAGCTTCTTAACCTTTTCCTCATTTAGTTAAAATATTATTACTTACTTTCTTGTAAATTTGGATTATTTGTAATCACATAGGATTTATTCAAATTTCCAAAAAATTGCCTTTTAAATAAAATTTTCTTTTAAATGCTCGAAATAAGTTCTTTTTGAACAACTTATTTGCTTGAAATTTTAGTATGCTTTAAAAAATTTTCAAATTTGAATATTTTCATAAAGAATGAATTTTATTTAATTAAAATAATTTTATTTTGCCTTGGATTGAGTGATAGCATTTCTGTTTGAATCATTTTCTTCGTATTAAATTTCAAATATTTTTGTAATTTTAATTCTTTCAAAAATAGTCATTTTCAAGTTAGTCAAAACCGTTTTTTGGTCAACCGTTTTTAAACGGACGTTCTTAAGTGTCTTAAAACCCTTCTTAAGACGTTACTTGAACCCTTACCCATTTTCTCTAATTTTAAAGATTTATTTCTGTTTTTAAGTCTTTGAAATTATTTTAATGTTTTCTTAATTTCTTTATAAAAATTAAGTGGCGACTCTAATTGTTTAGAATTATTTTGAAATTTTCTTTAAGTTTTGAAATAATTTCTAAGTGTCAAAACCATTTTTTAAAATGTCCTTATTATCGTAACTAATAAAAATTCAAAAAGGGATAAAACAGGCGTGACAAGGAGGGTCCTACCAGTCTCAGTTTTCAGGAGGGTCTTGCTACAAAAAATAAATCTCATTGTCCAGGAGGGTCCTGCTACAAAAAATAAATCTCATTGTCCAGGAGGGCCCTGCTAGTCCCATTTTTTAGGAGGGTCCTGCTACTAATAATAAATCTCATTGTCCAGGAGGGTCCTGCTAGTCCCATTTTTCAGGAGGGTCCTGCTACTAAAAATAAATCTCATTGTCCAGGAGGGTCCTGCTAGTCCCATTTTCCAGGAGGGTTCTGCTACTAAAAATAAATCGCATTGTCCAGGAGGGTCCTGCTACTAAAAATAAATCCCATTATCCAAGAGGGTCCTGCTATACTAAATCTCATTATCCAGGAGGGTCCTGCTAGTCCCACTTTTCAGGAGAGTCCTGCTACAAAAAATAAATTTTATTATCTAGGAGGGTCCTGCTAGTCCCATTTTCCAGGAGGGTCCTGCTACTAAAAGTAAATCCCATTTACAGGAGGGTCTTGCTAGTGCCATTTTTTAGGAGGGTCCTACTACTAAAAATAAATCCCATTGTCAAGGAGGATCCTGCTACGCTAAATCCCATTGTCCAGGAGGGTCCTGCTACAACTAATTCCTATTATCCAGGACGGTTCTGCTAGTCCCATTTTTCAGGAGGAACCTGCTACTAAAAATAAATTTCATTGTCCAGGAGGGTCCTGCTAAACAAAATCATCAAAGACAAGCAACACAATTTTTTTTTGCCCAAGTTTGAACTAGGAAATTTTTTCAAATTTTTTATATGAATGGGAATTAGTTGTGCCAAAAAAAAAAGCAAGACTGATATGCAAATAGGGTGTTTGTTCCTTATGATCAAAATGCAACTAGGGTGTTCGCTCCCTAAGGTCAAAATGCAACTACGGTATTTGTTCCCTTTGCAGAAAAGAAATAGTGTTTATTTCTTAAAATACCACTAGGGTGTTTGTTTCCTAAGGTCAAGGTGCAACTAGAGTGTTTGTTCCATATGCCTAAAAAGAGATAGGGTGTTTGTTCCCTAAAATACCACTAGGGTGTTTGTTTTCTAAGGTCAAGGTGTAACTAGGGTGTTTGTTCCCTGTGAAAGCATGAAGAATTTTTATTTTTTTAGAGAATATAAAAAAAAGGAAAATTTTCCCCTGTGTCGATATCGAGGAACTCTTTTTTTTTTATCTTTTAAATAATTTTTTTTTTGAATGTAAGGAAATTTATCAGAAAATTTTAATTTGAAGAGACCTAGCCCCATTATAGGATTGCCTACGTATCCCGCTATTGCAAGAATCAGGTCAAACGTAATTCACACAAAACACAAAACTTTCCTCCTTTTTTAAAGAGTATTTTTTTACAAAAAAAATATTGAAAACTGAGTAGAGAAAAATCAGTTCATTGGTTGAACATGTCTTGACTTCAGTTGATACCAACAATTAGTATTATGCATGTGATACCATCAATAACTTTCAGATAAATTCGGAGTTAACTTAGAAGTAATTCCTATAGTTTCAAATGATACCTTAAATATACTAAAGTATTGATAAGATCTGTTTATCTTGCCCTAGTCAATGGTTTAAAATTATTTCTATCCTCGTGTTTCAAGTGCCCTTACTATAAATAAAGTCCTAATTTACTCTCAAAATAAGTGTTTGGATCTTAGGACGTTCTGAAAGTCACCCACACTCAGAAAGATATTCAATGCATGCAACTGAGATGCCATACGCTTGGCCCTCATATAAGTATCCACTAATGTGAGAACACTTAGAATGGAATCAAGTAGGACTTGTCATTGGCTTGTAATGTAAGCTTGGGGATAGGTAGAATATTTATTTTGGATAGAGTGACTATTTCCTCCTTAAGCATTGCGTTATGCATTCAATATTTCTTCATTTTCATACTTGATATTCATTTCCTTTGATGCTTCTTCTCATTTTTCTTTGACTTTTTTTTTAGTTTTCCTCTTTTTGAAGTTTTTCTTAATCCCTTTTTTCTTCACATTCTTCAATCTTCTCGCTTTGTCATCAAACTTAATTTTTTGTTAGTGCGCTTAAAGAAGTGGGGCCAAAAGAAGGATAGCGCATTTATGCACTAAAAAATATATAGGCTGAGATGTGGTTATCTAACAAAAAGCTTTAAGCTCAAAATGAGAGGTCTAGGAATTACATGTTATTTGGTAGGCTTGAAAGGCACAATCGGATTATAGAAAGCCTACAATCCTTTTTCAAGTTAAGTGTTGCTCAAAATTTTGCCTCAACAAACATTCAGGCCAAGTTCTAGATCAACAGAGTCATGTCATTGAATTTTTAATCTAAAGCTCACCTCACAATGCACATGAAATAATGAGGTCAGATTTCTTTTAACCTTGACTTTAAGCAAGAGAATTTTTTAAGTGTCACTTATGTACAATTAAGAGGTACCAAAAGAATTTATGGTTTATAATAAAGTTGGTCCACTCTATCATTTCGAGTAATGTAATATTTATATTTTTTCTGATGCACACTTTTTAGTGTTGGTACCAACCAAGTCAAGCGATTTTTTAAAAAGTAAAATCGAACCCAAAAAAAGGATTGCTTACGTATCTTGTTGAACAAGAATCAGGTCAGACGTAGTTCAAGAAACTTAAAATATAAAGTAATTTTTTTTTTGGATTTTTGAATAAAGGATTTTTTTTGAATTTTTGAATAAAATATTATTTTTTTTGAAAAAAGATGTTAACTTTTTTTTTTTAATTTTGAATAAAGATCACCGAACCCGAGGAGGGTTGCCTACGTATCTCACCGGAATGAGAATCAGGTATGCATAGTTCGTCTAGATGGGACACTTAGAATGTTTTTGAAAGATTTAAAAGTAATTTAAAAAATGCTATTTTTTTATGTAAAAATGATATGAAAGAGAAGTCTTTTGATTTTCTTTTATGAAATATACAAGATAAACTAAAAAATATTTTTTGTAATTTTTGTTAAGAAATGTAAAATCTTTTTGAATTTTTTTAAGAAATTCATAAGACCTTCTATGACGAGAAAATATTTTTGTTCTTTTTTTCCCTTTATTTGTAAAAGTTGAAGGACAACTCTTTTTCTCATTTCACTAATCACCTTAAAATTGATCAACATGCAAATACCTTCTGAATAATATCATAAATAGCAAATAGGATGCACATGTTAGTCTCAAAAGAGGGTACATGTCCTAGACGAATTTGGTCCCTGTGCCGAGTATCATTAAAATGAAAATGATGCAGAAAAGTGGAGCCTACAAGGGATAACCATGTCTGTGTTTCAATCTGGCTAGGTGTAAACTCGATGGAGATAGGTGTCTTGACTGGCCTACCCGAGCGGACACTCAAGCCAAGGAGGAGCAACTTGCCGGTAGCAGTGCTATTTTGACTTCTATGCTTGTCCAAACTCTGCCTAACATGTGTGACTAATAATCCTTCACCAGGTGCCACGACACTCCGACTTTATCTCAATAGAAGGTAGGATGCATAACTACATTTCTGTGATCGTATATGAAGTATTCAGAGACTCAGAGGGGTACGTGAGAAAAGTCAGTTTACAATACAGTTGAACAATATCAAAGCGATAAATAAGCGGCAAGTAGCACATTAGGCCAGCATACACAATATATCCAAATGATTACAGCAAGTACAAGTCAATATCATAAAGCTCGAATTCTGGTTATTCTCCAGCAGAGTGGCCAGAGATGTCACACCCTTTTTATGACGAGAGAAAGAGTTTTTCCAATTAAAGTGACAGTTTTAAATAGGAATTATTTTATTTACAGAGTCCCCACGTTGAAATTGAGTTATGGTGTCCCAAGTCACCTTTTTAAATCCCTAATCAAAAGAAAATGACTCTTTATTTTTTGTCTGCAAAAACAAAAGAGCGGGTAAGGAATTCTGTTGACCGAAGGGAAAGTATGAGGCACCCCTCGAGTCCCGTGGTTCTAGCACGGTCGCTTTCATCGACTTATACTTAGCCTAAATATTTTTGGATAGATTGTATTACAAGTCATGATTCGCTCGTATTTTATTTGTTGAACTTTTATTGGTCCTAACTTAGATGCGTAACCGCATCCTTGATCTAAATTAGTGAGAACAAATTATTAATGATCTGGCCAAGGTGCGTAACCGCATCCTTGAAATGTTATATATATATTTTTTTACTATTTAATCAATTATTTATTTATTTTTAAGTGTCTCAAGAAAAAAGTGCGTAACCGCATCCTTAATCAAAATGATACTTTATTATTATAGTTATTCATCATTCCTAAAGCTCGTCTAGCATTAGAGGTATTTGTTTGTCTCTTGTAAACTCGAGACCATTCGTTCTTCCTTTTCAAACTCTTTTTTTACCCTCTCTTTTTCGCAACGAGTTTTTAGATTAATCCACAACTCGTCTCACTCATTCACAATTAGATTTTCCTCTCTTTTCTTTTATTTATGTGATGGGTCTTGAATAAATTCGTAATCCATCTTGCTCTAGATCACCAATTAATAAATCAGTTGGAGCTTAAAAGAGTCTAGGCCCAAAGTATCTTGTTATTATAAGGATAAATTACCTAAAGAACTAAACACCCCTATCATATCTACTATTTATCCCATCAGTTTATTTTAATTACTCAATATACCATATCTTATTTAAACCCCCTTCTTTCAGATGCATCATCAAAGCAGATCCCTTATTTAATGGAATAAAATCCCAAATTCAAATCACCCAAATCATAGTTAATCTATCTTCCTCTATTCCTTTTATTCTCTTCTCCCTCGTGACTTTGTTTGATCAAAAGTTGAACGCCAGCTACAAAATTGGTCACCTATTTGCATGAATTTTGGGAGGCAGAGGTGATGAACTCGAAGAATTGATAGCTCCCTGAGTTTATGGATAACATGTCATCTGAAAGATTCGGTCAATATGGATGGTGCAAGCGGTATTTTTTGAAAGATTTGATTGTATCAATTGGGTGTTTTTCCTGTTGTTTTACTTTGATTGTATCAATTGGATTTATTTAGAAGAAATTTAATTTTAGTTCCTCAAGTTTTGTGAGATTTACAGCTTGTTTGAATGATTTTCTTCTCTTCTCTTCTTCCAGTGAAAATGGACATAGGAAAAATAGAGTTTTTCGATCAGATCTGTGTTTCTTCTAATTCATTAGCATCATCATCATCATCTTCTTCTTTGATAGAAATCTTGATTTTAGGGTTGTTATTTTTCATGTTGTTTACGTTGATAAAGATGTATATGCGTTTCTTGTTCATCTTCTAAGCATGTATCTATGTACGGATACATGTATCAATGTTCTGACGACGTAACTTTAATACTAGATACATGTATGAAATTAATACTGGATACATCAAATTAATACTAGATACATCAAATTAATACCGGATACATATAAACAAATACATTAAATCGCTTACTGGAGACTGTGTTTTCATCATATTAATACTAGATACATATAAACATATATATGAAATTAATATTAGAATCAAATGAACAAATATATGAAATTAATACTAGATACATATCCATGTATCATTCATTAACACCAGATACATCAAATTAATATTGGATACGTATAAACGGGTGTATGAAATAGATACTAAATACATGTAAATAGATACATGAAATTAATACTATATATACATATAAGCATACACTAAATGAAATTTGATGAATGTATCCGTGAACATCTTTGACACCAGATACATGTATTTTGACGCCAAGTACATATATCTTGGATATCAGATACATGTATTTCGATACAGCGTATAAAATTGATAATAAATATATCAAAGAAATTTAGTGAAAATATACATGTTTTCGTCTTATATTAATGAAATTAATGAATTTATTATTTTTAAAAAGTAATAAAATAAAATTAATTAAACAAAGATACATTCCTTTATTTCCGCCTTATATTAAGGAATTTGATTAATTAAAATTTTCATAATTAATTGTTCATGTATCTGAGATACATATAATCAGCTTGAAATATGCATATATCCAAAGTATGAAAAGTGGTAAAAAATATAATTAGGTAAACTAGTATTTTAAAGAATAATAGGGTTCTAAAGATGTGGGTTTTATGAAAGTTACCCTTATTATAACTCGACATATGGAAGAACAAACATAATCAAGGATTGGAATTGCGGACAAAGGAATTTTTTTTATTAAGAGCATGACATGTACCCATTTGAAGAAAGAGAGACTTGTACTATCCAGAATTAAACATGAAAATTGTCTCGTAAGCTTAAATAGATATTTTAAGTTTTAGCTGATAAAGAACAAATAAATCAAAAGATTTAATAAGCATCCAAAAGATACTCCCTTAAACACTCATGACAATATCTTTTGTTTAAATTAATACAAGACAACAATTCTTAAGCCTTTGTAGTCCAAAACAAATTCCATATCATCCAAAAGAGAGAAAAAATTACTCAAATCAATTAAAATTAAGCTAAAATGGTCGTGTTCTCAGTAAATTCCATTAACATCATATGAAATACCTTCTTCCCTTGTATTTGTGTCAAACTAATAAAGAAAGATTTGACCATAGTTTGGCTAAGCGGACTATTACCAACTTATGTTCCATTTATCCATTTTAGGAAAGTTTCTCCTCTTTTGGGGAGTTGAATATTAATGTTAAAATTAGTTTATATCACAGTAAAGAAATAATTATATTAAAACTTAATTCTTTCACATCATTTCATTTAAATTCATAAGACAGTTATCTTTATGTTCATACGGCAAATCTTATTACTGTAACTTCATCATGTAGAAACTTACTCGGCCAACAAATCAAAAGAAATATCTATGACATTTGAGAATCAACCAACGGAAAAATCCGTAGCCCAGGTGACTCACAGCCTCCCTCTCGCCCAAATAAATGAAATGGGATGAATCAAATCAATAAGCTTTTTGATTGATTCAGGGCGCAGCGAAGCCAAATTCAATCAAGGACTCACATTTTAATACATAGTAGGGCCCAGAACGCTAAAAAATGGGGGAACAAGAGTTGTCACGATAGAAAAGAGAAAGAAATAAATGACTATAAGGAACCAACGACTCTCTCTTCTTAAACAACCTATATCCTCCACACTTAATCAGCATTTGATAGATTATCCAACCCCGAACAATCTTAGACAATATATTTTAACACATTAAAATGGAACATAACTGAAATAACAAAGATAAAAAAGGACCTTTATATAGATGAAGTAGAGCCTATTTTACAGCAACTCAACTGACTTGAATGCTCTTGACCAGAGCATTTTCGGTGACTTTGAACAGAACCAGCGACTGGACGTCTCGACAAAATCTCGACCTCTTGAAAATGGTGTTTTATGGAGGAGCTGACGACGGAGCTCAGTGGAGCTATGGTGGTGGTGTCGTCAACTCCGAACTTGAGCCCGTGAATCCTGTTTTTCTCGTATTTGTGCTCTCTATTCTCTTTTGTTTTTATTTTTATCTCTACTACTTTTGCCTCTTTCTTTTTTTTTCCTCATCTCTATCTTGTATCTCTCTCCCCTTGTGTTCTATTCTCTTGTGTTGCTCTTTCCTAATCCCCGTCTGTCCTGTTTCTTTCTTGTGTGTGTTTGTGTTATATAATATATGTATAATGTTTGTGTGCATGTGCAGTAATGTAGAACGTATGTGTGTTGTGGTGATTGTGTGTGCATGTGTCGTGTGTGAAGGAGGGGTAGAGGACGTGGAGGTGAGTTTAATTAGGAGGAATGAGCAGGTGAGGGAATGAAGTGTTGGGTTTCAGGATTAGAATCTTATTTATTTATATATATATATATATATATAAATTGAAATAAAAATATAAAGATAAGTTAACTATTAGGGACTAATAAGAGTATAAGAAAAATAAAATAGTTATATAAAAATAAAAATGTAACCAAGAAAATACTAAAATTGCTAGTTTATTTATAAAAATCTAAATTAAAAGAGAACATATTTTTTTTTGAAATTTTCTTTTTTTATTTGAAAAGTAAAAATAAAATTTATACTAAAATGTGATTTTTTTTCAAATATTAAAAACAAAACCTACTAAAATGGAATAAAAATTAAAATAAAGATTAGACTAAAAATAAATATTTACAATTAAAAATGGAATAAAACATATTCGGGAAGAGTCAAAAATCACGTGTCTACGTATAATTGATGAACTTTGACCTCAAAACTATGCATATAATCCTTCTTTCCAGTTTAGAAATATTTATGATGGTATATTAATTGTTGATGTCAGCATGTAATTTATTTTAATGTATGGACATCTTGTGTTGTGAAAGACAATTTGTGCAGTTTTTTTTATCCTAAATCAGGTCACATATTGACTTGACTTGAATGGGAACAATTCATCCTCTGGGTAGCTTAAAAATGAGTCAGTGGGTCATTTGATGATTAATAATTACAATAAATAAAGAGGTCTTTGAGTTTTAAAATTGCCTGGTTCTTTATTGGATAAGGTGAAGGGATGATGGTGTCACGACCCAGACCGCCGTGAGTGGTACCCACCCAACCTCCGGATGAGCGAACCAATAGAGTCCAACTCTCATAGACTAACAGCTTAGAATCAGTGTGCAGAAATGTAAACTAGTAATCGATCATACTAAAATCAACTCTATAAAATAAATATAACCTGTGAAAATCCCTCCATAGAATCTGAAAGAATCGTACCAAAAATATCTACAAAAACTAACGTACGGGGATGCAACCCCAAATATAGAAATAGTCTAAACCCAAAACAAATGGGATACAACTCAAATAGATGGAAATCAAGGCAGCTTGGTCGAACAACTCACCCTTGATATCTCAAAGTGTCAGGCCTACAAGTGAGGTCGTGCGTCAACCGCCGGATGATTTCCTGTACTCACAAAAAGACAAGCAAGTGCAGTATCAGTACACCATCACTGTGTACTGGTAGGATCATCAGTCAGTTTCAAATAAATAGTGTATGAGTAGTACAACAATCAAGTATGAGTACAGAAACACATAGGCAAGTCAGCATGTATTCCTAGACTATAAGTCTCAACCTAACTTGTTCCCACATGTAAACCACTTCACAATTATGATCAATAATCCACAACAATAACAATTATACCTCGATACATATCCTGGACCACCCTGGATCCCCTCTAGACAACACCTAATTGTCAGACATACAACCCGATCTACACCAAGACCAAACTCATAAAGCAATGTAACAACCCGGCCTCTCAAGGACCAAAAATACACAACCACAAATCATAACCACAACCCGGTCCACTCAGGGAACCCTTAATAAAGATGCAACAATACAATAAAGTAAATTCGTACCAGGCGTGGTACCCGATCCAACCGTTAGTGTTATCCCGTACCAGGCGTGGAACCCGAGCCAACCGTTAGTATATCCCGTAACAGGTGTGGTACCCGAGCCAACCGTTAGTAATTCCCGTACCAGGTGTGGTACCCGAGGCAATCGGATGTCAAATAAATCTATAATCACAAACAATAAACAATCAACACTTGTAAACCAACAAGCAATAACACTTAGTTCATTTCACAAGACTGAAAAACAGGACTTTTGGACATTCCTAAATCATTCCCTAAGCAATGCAAACCATACAAATACTTAGACATGAGTACACAAACATACAATGCATACAGGAATCAATAACCATCACCTACCTCGAATAAGCAAGCTCTACAATGCCGGAGCTTTTTCCCTTTCAGGATCCCTTGCTTGTTCTTGGTCTAGAAATAATTACACAGTAACCAAAAATCAATCCTCATGGCCTACAAATTACCCGGATTATGAAAAATCCCAAACCCCAGGCCAACCATGATCATTCCACCCCTTCCTGAGCTTTCCCACCATTAATTCCCTAAATTCATCATTTTTACGGATTCCCTTAGAGAATTATGGCTAAATGATCATTACCCATTACCAAGAATCTAGACCCAAGAACTCTAGCACTCTAGAATCTCTTTTTTCCCCGGATACTACTATTTCTAGGTCATCCCAACCTTTCTCCAAGTCCACCCTTAGCAATTCTATAGCATAGGAAAGATATCACGAAGTTTGGAGAGTAGAATCCTTACCTTTAGGATGAAAAACGGTGAAAAACTGGTAGAAATCGCCCAAAATCGCCCCTTTCTTCTCCCAAAATGTTTCAAGAAAAACTGAATTATTTTGGAGAAGTTTCTGCATTAAATTTCATCACACTCTGCTATAGCGGTCCAATCTGCTATAGCAGTACCACCGTAGTGGAGTCGTCCGCTATAGTGGAGGCTGACTGATGTTGACTTCTGTTGTAGCAGTAATTTCTCTGCTACATCGGGGTCGCTATGGCAGAGTGTCAATCGCTGTAGAGGTTGACACGGGACAGAATGTCATAAAATCTCCAAAACTAGTACATCTTAAAACACACTTATTTTTTTGACATCCCGGAATAACCCCTTCACGTCAACCTCGATTCCGGGAGTTCTACTTACCCGAATTCGATTCCAAAAAGTCTCCCGGACTCCTTTATGTGTTAGATAAAAGGAAAACTAGCTCGAATCAAGATATCAAATCCAATACTTACTCGGATTGTCCTAGACCATACCTCGCTCCAAATCCGGCCGAGACTAGCCTAGCCCTAAATTTCAAACTCCCAAACCCGGTGTTTTCTAACTCTAAAAATTGGCACGAATGGTTTTCCCATAACGATGGACCCGGTCATTACAACAAATACCAATTTACCCATCATTCATCCCCGAATGATCAAACTCGAAAATACAAAAAGTAAAGAGAGAAAAACGTAGTACCTGCATCCTAAAAAAAGTTAGGGTACTTGTCCCGCATATACCTCTCAGTTTCTCAAGTGGATTCCTTAACCGAACAATGCTTCTATTGAACCTTTACCATACTGATCACCTTTGTCCTCAATTTTCGGACATCCCAATCAAGAATTAAAATTGGCTCCTCTTCATAGCGAAGATCCTTATCAAGTAACACCTCATCCTACTTGATGGTGTAGTACCCATCCCCATGGTATCGCTTTAGCATGGATACGTGAAACACCGGGTGGACACCCGACAGACTGGGCGGTAATGCCAATCTGTATTCGACGGGCCCTACGATCTCAAGAACCTCAAACGGTCTGATGAACCGAGGGATGAGCTTGCCCCTCTTACCAAAACGCATAACACCCTTCATTGGTGACACTTTCAATAATACTTTCTCACCAATTTGAAATTCCATGTCCCTTACCTTGCGATCTGCATATTCCTTCTGCTTGCTTTGGGCAGCTAGCAACTTGGTCTGAATGCCTCTTACCTTTTCTTGCGCTTCCCTTATCAAGTCTACACCCAAAGGCTTTACATTGCCTTCTTTAAACCACCCAATCGGTGACCTAAAACTCCTCCCATACAGAGCCTCAAATGGTGCCATGTCGATATTGGAGTGATAGCTATTGTGGTATGAAAACTCACACAACGGTAGAAACTGGTCCCAGTGACCCCCAAAGTCAATCACACATTCTCTCAGCATGTCCTCCAATACCTGAATCGTCCTCTCTGACTGACCATCAGTCTGAGGATGGAAGGCTGTACTAAAGGTGAGTTGAGTGCCCAACTCCTCATGCAACTTGCCCCAAAACTTGGAGGTAAACTGCGTACCCCTGTCTGAAATAATGGACAGTGGTACCCCGTGCAATCTCACAATTTTCTTCCCGTAGATCTTAGCCAATTGCTGTGAATTGTAATCAACCCTGATCGGAATGAAGTGAGCTGACTTGGTCAGCCTGTCAACAATGACCCAAATAGAGTCATACTTCCCCAAAGTCTTGGGGATACCCACCACAAAATCCATGGCTATTCTCTCCCACTTCCACTCTGAAATGGGCATCCTCTGAAGTAGTTCTGTAGGTCTCTGGTGCTCATACTTTACCTGCTGGCAATTCTGACACTTGGACACAAAATCAGCTATGTCCCTTTTCATCCTAGGCCACCAGTAAGGTTGCTAGTGCTATTGGGAAACCTCTATACACTGGTAAGTTCACAACAAACATGGATAGGATATCGTATGCACGTATTCTTGTGGAGACTGATGTGTCCCAACCTCTACAAGATTCCATTGATATCATAACACCTACTGGTTCATTTGAGCAGATCATTGAGTATGAATGGAGACCACGATTTTGCCATGAATGTATGAAATTTGGTCACATAAAATATATATGCTGGAGGAACAAGGTTGTGGAACACGAGGTGTCGAAGGAGTTTGAACCTGTGAAGAAAAAGCGAAGGAGGAATCGACGTCGACCTAAAAAGGTGCAGCAGGACTAGAAACCTACTGGTAAGTTGTCTATGTATCCTAGAATAGGGGTTGTTCAGATTTATGAAGCCAATGAAAAGGTGGATGGTCAACTAGATGATCCGGTTAATATAGCCATTGCCACTGTTCAGACTGGAAACAAGTTTAATGCCCTTATGGAGGAGGTCTGCACTCAGACAGGGGATCTAGGGAGGGACTACTAACCCTCTATGATTCTAGCCATATGGAACGTTAGAGGGATTAATCAAACCTTTAAACAGAAGGAGGTGCGACTCTTTCTGAAAAAGAATAATGTAGATGTAATGGGGATTCTTGAAACTAGAGTTAAGGAGCACAAAGCAAAGGACATAATCGAAAAGATGGTTCTAGGGTGGTCAACATATTGTAATTATTCATTGGCTTACAATGGAAGAATATGCCTTGTATGGAGGAATAATATCCAGCTGCAGGTCCATATGGTCCATGAACAATTTATCCACTGCATAATTACAGATGCTGGGACTACTATTTCATTTAGGTTCACTGTGGTCTACGGGAAGAATGAACCCTAGTATAGGGATGTGCTGTGGCAGGAGCTTCAGTGTTTGGGTAGTACCATACATGATGCTTGGTTGTTGTATGGAGATTTTAATAGCATCCTATCCATAGAGGACATAATTGGGTCTCCAGTTGATCTTGGAGAAACCCAAGATTTTCAAGGATGTGTTGATTCTCTACTAACTTCTTTAAGAGCTAAGGGGTGGCACTATACATTCTATAATAAATAGAAGCTAGATAGTAGAGTTTATTCGAAAATTGATTGGGCTTTTGGAAATCATACTTGGATGTCTACATATGCTCATGTTGAAGATGAGTTCTTAAATCCAGGGGTCTCAGATCATTCCCCTATTTTAATATAACCAAGCCCTCAACCACTCACAAATCCAAAACCTTTCAAGTTGTACAAAACAGTGATGCAACACCCAGATTTTGTGAAAGTCCTGACTACTCCCTGGGAGTCTAGATGTAGAGGTACCAAGCTATACCAGCTATGGCACAAACTTAAGGTCTTAAAGACGAGCCTACAAGATCTCGATGCCTATATGGCTTCCTACACTCAAAAACTAAATCTAGCTAGACAACAACTCGAGGTAATTCAAGGACAGATAAGTTATGCTCCACTATGCCCTATACTATTAGCCCAGGAGAAGGAGTTGCTGGCAGAAATTTTTAGGTGGAGTAAGGTGAAGGATCAGGTTATGCACCAAAAGGCTAGGGTGAGCTGGATAACTAGTGGTGATGTGAATACTAGTTACTTTCATGCCCAAGTGAAGCTGCGATTAAATAGAAATGCTATTACATCTGTGTATGATGCTGGTGGTGTCAAGGTGCAAGAGCCCAAGCTTGTTGAGGCAGAGTTTATTTATTTTTTCTCCAATCTAATGAGGGATGCTGCACCTGAACTCCTTATCCCTAATATAGATGTAATAAGAATGGGGCCTTGCCTGAACTATAACCAGAGATGTGCACTGATTCAGCCTGTAACAGAACAGGAAATCCTGAATGCTATGAGCCAAATGCCAAAAGATAAGTCACCAGGTGTTGATGGTTGCCCAATTGAGTTTTTTTATCAGTACTGGTCCATCCTTAAAGATGATGTTCTTGATGCCGCCCAAGAATTCTTTATTACTGGTAAATTACTTCAAGCTTTCAGTGGCACAACTATCACACTTGTTCCTAAAGTCTCATCCCCATCCCAGGTCAAGGATTATAGACCTTTAGCTTGTTGCATAACGGTTTACAAGATTATCACTAAAATTTTGACAAATAGAATCAAGGGAGTAATCAACCACATTATCAGTCTCTCTCAGACAACTTTTATTGAGGGTAGAAGCATCAGTGATAACATCTTATTTAGCCATGAATTGCTCAAACAGTACACCAGGAAGGGTCTTTCTCCTAGATGTGTTATGAAAGTTGATTTGAGGAAAGCATACGACTCTATTGAGTGGGGATTTTTGAGAATAGTGCTGGCGGAGTTGGGGTTTCCACATAAGTTCATACTCTGGATCATGGAGTGCATATCCACAGTCTCTTATTCTCTAGTGTTGAATGATGGCTTATCAAAACCTTTCAAAGGGAAGAGGGGGTTACGACAGGGGGACCCAATGTCTCCTTACTTATTTGTGATAGCCATGGAATACTTGCAAAGGAAAATGGATATGCTAAAGCTCAACAAAAATTTCCAATATCATCCACGATGCAAGAAACTTGGTGTGATACATATCTGCTTTGCGGATGACTTGTTGATGTTTTGCAAAGGTGATATAGTCTCTATTCAGCTTTTACAGGGTTCTTTTCAGAGATTTTCCACCACTTCAGGACTTCAGGCAAATACAGATAAGAGTGCCATATATATATCGGGGTATCTCCGGCTGTCAAGCATCTCATCCTCTCTTCTTTGGGTTATGTGGAAGGTGAACTTCCCTTCAGGTACTTTAGGGGTTCCCCTTTCGTCAAAAAAACTCACTATTGATCAATGTATGCCCTTGGTGGAAAGGATTACAGAAAGGGTGAGATGTTGGACAACCAAGTTATTAGATTATTCTGCGAGGTTACTCTTGATCAAATCAGTAGTATTTGGCCTTCAGACCTATTGGGCACAACTATTTGTCCTTCCAAAGAGGGTACTGAAATTGATCGAAGGTATTTGCAGAACTTATCTTTGGACTGGTTCGGTGTTAGCATCTAGAAAGGCTCTGGTATCTTGGGACTGGTATCTTGGGAGAAGTTATGCTTTCCAAATGGAGATGGGGGGGGGGGGGTAGAATGTCATGAATTTGAGGGTGTGGAACCATGCTGCCATACTGAAGCTTTTGTGGGCTGTGACGGAAAAGAAAGATTGTCTATGGATTAAATGGGTTCACTCATACTATATAAAGGGGGACACTATCGAGCATTGTCAAATTTTGGCTACTGCGACTTGGTTTGTGAGGAAGATTTTGGAGGCACGAAAATATATATTACTAACACCCCAGCTGCAGGGTGATCTGATTACTAGACTCAGGTCTATGATAGTTCATGGTAAATTCTCAATCCATAAGATGTACTGCCTTCTTCTCCCCTAATATCAAAAGGTCCCCTGGAAACAAATCATACTACAACCTAGCATACATCCTCATTATAAATTTACTTTATGGCTTGCTGCTTGGAAATGACTGGCCACAGTTGATAGGCTCCGCAGGTTTGGTATCCAGGTTCCAACAGATTGCATCTTTTGCTCCATCACAGAGGAAACCTTTGATCACCTATTCTTTGAGTATGTTGTAAACAAGGAATTCTGGACTAGACTTCTAACGTGGCTGAAGGTCCAACGATCTATAGGGACCTGGACGGAGGAGCTCCAGTGGGCCAATACATGGGCTGGGTCTGGTTCTGCCAAAGGAGCTATTATATGCAATGTGTTTGCTATAGTTGTGAATATAGTTTGGAGGGAATGCAATAGTCTATGCTTTCAAGCAGGACACTACGACATTGAGCGAGTTTGTAGAGAAGTGGCACTCCATATTCACATCAAGGGTCAGAGCTTGACGAAATGGGGATTAACATTGACTACTCTACCAGTTCTGCCTTGACTAATGGTTTTTCGTTGTTAACTTTGGCTCTTATTTACTGGTTCCTTTACATAGCTTGTTATTAGCTTTAGAATAGCTATTGGGTAGATTGCTACTACAACATGTTGTAGTATGCTTAACTAGTTGGTTTGTTGTTGACTTGTTGCTTCTTTAGAGTTTGGAAGTATGCTCTAAGCTGGGTTTGTAAATATTCACTTGGTATCAATGAAGTTCCTTGTTTACCAAAAAAATAATAATAAAGTCTTTACCTTCAACCGGCAAGGACAAAATAGGAGCCGTGGTTATAAGTGTCTTGAGCTTTTGGAAGCTCTCCTCGCACTAATAGGACCATACAAACGTTATATCTTTCTGTGTCATCCTTGTCAAGTGAGTAGCAATGGATGCAAAATCCTTAACAAACCTTCGGTAATAACCTGCGAGCCCAACAAAACTCCTCACCTCAGTCACAGAGGTAGGCCATGCCCAACTCTTAACTGCCTCTATCTTCTGGGGATCTACCATCACCCCCTGTTCTCACACTACATGCCCCAAGAATGCAACTAAAGTCAACCATAATTCGCACTTGGAGAACTTCGCATAGAGCTTTTGATGTCTCAAAATGTTCAACACAATACAGAGATGTTTAGCATGCTCCTCCCTACTCTTGGAGTAGATCAAAATGTCATCAATGAAAATGATGACGAATGAATCCAAGTAAGATTTAAACACCTTATTTATCAAGCTCATGAATGCCGCCGGCGCATTGGTCAACCCAAATGACATCACTAAGAACTCATAATGCCTATACCGAGTTCAAAAAGCAGTCTTAGGAACATCCTCGGGCCTAATTTTCAACTGGTGATACCCTAGACTCAAATCAATTTTCAAAAACACCGACGCACCCTATAACTGGTCAAATAGATTATCAATACGGGGTAGAGGGTACTTATTCCGGATGGTAACCTTGTTCAACTTCCTATAATCTATGCACATACGCATACTACCATCCTTCTTCTTTACAAACAAAACCAGAGCACCCCAAGGCAAGGCACTGGGATGGATAAATCCCTTATCTAGGAGTTCCTGAAGCTGAGTCTTAAGTTCTCTCAACTCTGCCGGAGCCATATGGTATAGAGGAATGGAAATGGGATGAGTGCCCGGCTCTAAGTCAATACAAAAGTCAATATCCCTGTCCGGAGGCATACCAGGTAAATTCGCTAGAAACACCTCTCGAAACTCTGAAACAGCTGGAACTGACTCAATAGATGGGGACTCCACACTATCATCCCGGAGATGATCCAGAAAGGCTAAACACCCTCTCCCCACTAGCTTCCTATCCTGAATGAACGATATAATTTTGTCCAGTTTAGACCTGTATACACCTTCCCACTCTAGCCTATCCTTACCTGGAATCTCTAGAGCCATAGTCTTGGTGTTACAGTTCAACATAACATTATACGGGGATAACCAGGTCATGCCCAAAATAATATCAAAGTCAACCATATCCAGAATTACTAAGTCTACCCAAGTTTGCAACCTCACAAATACAACCGAGCAATTACGATAAACATGAGTCACAATCACCGACTCTCCAGCTGGGGTAGAAACATAGATAGGGGAATCAAGGATATCACATATCAAGTCCAGACCCAACACAAAACTCACAGACACATAAGAATATTTAGAACCTGGGTCAAATAATACCGAAGCCATTTGATCACAGACAAGAATGGTACCTATATCACCGCATCAGATGCCTCAGCCTTGATCCTCCCAGGAAATGCGTAACAGTGAGCCCGGTCATCAATCTGGGCAACCTTCCTGGCCAGCTGCGCTGTACCCCTGCCTACGCTGCCGTTCCCTCTGTCTCCCTGATCTCCCTGAAAGTTACCTCGCCCACCCTGTGGACGACCTCTAGCATGACCACCTCTACCTGCCGGGACCACATCCTTGGGCTGCTGCTGAACCTGATTACCGGTCTACCTGTGAGGGCACTCCCTCTTAAAGTGACCCAGATCACCACAATGGAAACAACCACAATCAAGTGCAGTCTTGCTGACAGATGAATAAGAAGCTCTCTGGCCCTTAGGAGCTAAAAACTGCTGATTAGCTCCCGAACGACCACCTGTAGCAGCTGGCAGAGCTGACTGAATAGGATGGGCTGAGTATACCTGCTGATTCTGACCCCTGGAGTATGAACCACCATAATTTACCTCATTCTAGGGCTTCTTGGATAACACCTTAGCCTGCCCCGCCTGCCTGACTCCCTCAAGTTTCTTCACACAATCTGCCACTTCATTGAAGCCTTTCCCTGAAGAAGTCATGTGCACAGACAATACCTGAAGCTCAATATTCAAACCCTTGACAAATAACCGAACCCGCTCCTCCTCGGAACCCAACAACTGTGTATCAAAACAAGACAAGGCATGAAATTTTGCCTCGTAAGCAGAGACTGACATGCTACCCTGCTCCAAATTCAAGAATTCATCCTTTTTCTGGTCCCTCAAAGTACGGGGCATGTACTTCTCTAAGAAAAGAGCGTGAAACTGCTCCCATGTTAGTGGGGGTAAAACAGACGACCGACACTCCACATGAGATCTCCACCACTGCTTAGCATCGCCCTGCAGCTAAAATATGACAAACTCAACCCCATACTGTTGCACAATGCCAACTTGTGCAGCCTCTCATAAGAATCCAGTATGAACTCATAAGCATCTTCCCTATCAGTACCTTGAAACATATGAGGTTTCAGCTTGAGAAACTTGGTCAGCATCTCATGTTCATTTCCTGTCATCACTGGGCCTAGCATTGGCCTGAAGAAGTCACCGGTGCCTGAAGCTGCATCCATCCTAGGAGTCGTAGAGTCTGCTGATTGAGTACCCAGAGCCTGATTTGCAATTCCCGCGGGTATAGCTTTAGCACCAACCAAACCACTCAAGAAGTTCCAAGCCTACTGAAATGCTTTGGGAGTCATAGAGGGAAGGCCTGCACCTCCAACCGGTGCAGCCTCTGCCTCCGCCTGTGCCCTTTCATCCTCTACAACAACTTCCACATATTTGACAACCTGCTCTTGAGATGGGAGAGAGGTTGCCTCTCACGCTCCTGTAGCAGCTTGAGCCCCACCCCTGGTGGGTGTGGCTCTACCTCGTCCTCTACCCCTTCCCCTGCCTCTACCACGGACAGCCGAGCCCGCTGCTGGGACCGCCGATCTAGCTCTGTTGTTCCTTGTGTTAACCATCTGTGGACAGAAGAGTGAAAGAGTCAGATACCAATTTGTATCACCAAATACCAATTGGAATCAAGTTATAGCATGATGGAAGAAAGAGGTCCTATAGCCTCTCGAAGAAAAGTACGGATGTGTCCGTACCGTTCTGCATGACTCTACTAGACCTGTTTTGGTACGACGAGATCAATGAACCTAGGGCTCTGATACCATCTTTGTCATGACCCAGACCACCATGAGTGGCACCCACCAAACCCCCAGATGAGCGAACCAATAGAGTCCAACTCTTAGCATAGTCTAACAGCTTAAAACCAATGTGCAGAAATGTAAACTAGTAATCGATCATACTAAAATCAACTCCATAAAATAAATATAACCTGCAGAAATCCCTCCCTAGAATCTGAAAGTTATCGTACCAAAAACATCTACCAAAACTAGAGTACGGCGATGCAACCCCAAATATAGAAATAGTCTAAGCCCAAAAACAATGGGCTACAACTAAAATAGATGGAAATCGAGGCAGCTTGGTCGAACAGCTCACCCTTGCTATCTCAAAGTGTCAGACCTACAAGTGAGGTCGTGCGTCAATCACCAAAAGATTTCCTGTACTCACAAAAAGACACGCAAGTGCAGTATCAATACAACACCATCGTGTACTGGTATGATCATCAACCAGTTCCAAATAAATAGTGTATGAGTAGTACAACAATCAAGTAAGAGTACAGAAATACATAGGCAAGTCAACAGGTATTCCTAGACTATAAGTCTCTACCTAATTTGTTCCCACATGTAAACCACTTCACAGATATGATCAATAATCCACAACAATAACAATTATACCTCGATACATATCCCGAACCCACCCTGGATCCCCTTTAGACCACACCTAAGTGTCAGACATATAACCGGGTCTACACCAATACCAAACTCATAAAGCAATATAACAACCCGGCCTCTCAAGGACCAAAAATATATAACCACAAATCATAACCACAACCCGGTCCACTCAGGGAACCATTAATAAAGATGCAATAATACAATAAAGTAAACCCGTACCAGGCGTGGTACTCGAGCCAACCGTTAGTGTTATCCCGTACCAGGCGTGATACCCAAGCCAACCATTAGTATATCCCATACCAGGTGTGGTACCCGAGCCAACCGTTAGTAATTTTCCGTACCAGGTGTGGTACCCGAGGCAATCGAATGTCACATAAATCCACAGTCACAAAAAATGAACAATCAGTACTTGTAAACCAACAAGCAATAACACTTAGTTTATTTCACAAGACTGAAAAACAAGACTTTTGGACATTCCTAAATCATTCGCTAAGAAATGCAGACCATACAAATACTTAGACATGAGTACCCAAACATACACTGCATACAGGAATCAATAATCATCACCTACCTAGAATAAGAAAGCTCTACAGTGCCAGAGTTTTTCCCTTTTCAGGATCCCTTGCCTGTTCTTGGTCTAGCAATAATTACACAGTAACCAAAAATCAATGCTCATGGCCTACAAATTACCCGGATTATGAAAAATCCCAAAGCCCAGGCAAACCATGATCATTCTACCCATTCCTGGGCTTTCCCATAATTAATTCCCTAAATTCATCATTTTTACGGATTCCTCTAGAGAATTATGGCTAAATGATCATTACCCATTACCAAGAATCAAGACCCAAGAACTCTAGCACTCTAGAATCCCTTTTCCCCTGATTCTACCATTCCTAGGTCATCCCAACCTTTCCCCAAGTCCACCCTTAGCAATTCTATAGCATAGGAAAGATATCACGAAGTTTGGGGAGTAGAATCCGTACCTTTAGGATGAAAAACAGTGGAAAACTAGTAGAAATCGCCCAAAATTGCCCCTTCTTCTCCCAAAATGTTTCAAGAAAAATTGAACTATTTTGGGGAAATTTCTGCATTAAATCCCATCACGCTCCGCTATAGTGGTCCGCTCAGCTATAGCTGTACCGCCATAGCAGAGTCGTATGCTATGGCGGAGGCTGATCGACGTTGACTTCCGCTATAGCAGTAATTTCTCCGCTACAACGGAGGTCTCTATGGCGGAGTGTCAATCACCGTAGCAGTTGACACGGGAAAAAAGTCATAAAATCTCCAAAACTAGTCCATTTTACAACACACTTATTTTTCTGACGTCCCGGAACAACCCCTTCACATCAACCTCGATTTCGAAAGTTCTACTTACCCGAATTCGATTCCAAATATTCCCCCAGACTCCTTTATGTGTTAGCTACAAGGAAAACTAGCTCGAATGAAGACATCAAACCCAATCCTTACCCGGATTTCCCTAGACCATACCTCGCTCCAAATGTGGCCGAGACTAGCCTAGACCAAAATTTCAAACTCTTAAACTCGGAGTTTTTTAACTCTAAAAATTGGCACGAATGGTTTTCCAATAATGACGGACCCGATCATTACATATGGTGAAATATTCATGAACAGTAATGTATGCTGTTAAATCAATTGATAACTATTATTTATGTTGACAAATTAATTTATTATTGTAATGATCTAAACTGCCGCGAGTGACACTCACATTGAATCCTTAGCGGGAGAACCAATTAACCAACTAATATTTAACCAAAAAATGAAGCAGCTAAAACCAATTTCAATAATAAATCTAAGATTCACATCTAAAAAAGCAAAATTAGAAAACCTACAGAAATAAACCCCTAAAATCTGAAAGTCGTGTACCAAAACTCTAATCATGTCTGAAAGATGGGGATGCAACCCCAAAACCTAAAAAGTGTAAGTTCGAACAAAGGACTAAAAACTAGCAGAAGAATTCATGGTAGCCAAAAAGATGCAACTCACCCTTGAATTCGGAAGTCGTCTGAATTACAACTGAGGTCTCGCAGCAGCCGTCAGAATATTTCCTATACTCAACCAAAAGAAGAGCGAGTACAATATCAGTACACAAGAAAAATAGTGTACTGGTAGGATCATCGGCCAGCTCCAAAATATGAAATATGAACATACAATCATAACTTAGTAAAACCAGACAAACATGTATAAATCAAATCAAGTGAATATAAGTAAGGCTCCAAGTCATCACCTGACTTAACCACCATATAAGACATGTCAAAAAACCTACAAATAATAGACCACATATGATTTTGTCACATCCTTAAAGTAACTCGGACCACCCAAGAATCCCTAGGACATCATCTATTGTGTTCAACATGAAATCTTGGTTTACACAAGAAACTACCTTAGCACTTAAACACACCAACCTAGTCACTCATGCACCAACATATAATAATAACATCATAACAGATAAGCCCGATTCAGTCACGGAACCAACATACATAATAACAAACAAACCTGTACCAGGCATGGTACCAGAATTAATCATAAAATAATCTGTACCAGGCGTGGTATCCAAGCCGACCGATGAATAAACCTGTACCAGGCATGGTACCCGAGCTAACTATGATCTATACCAAGTGTGGTACCCTAGCCAACCAAAGAATCAGAGATATCACAATAATCACAACCACAATGAATAACATACCACACTTGTACAACCAACAAGCATTTAAAATAGGTTCATTGCATGAGATTGATATTAAGATATTATTTAACATCCATTCCCTTTTTCCCAGAACACACATTATGCAAGTAATATTACTGAGAGAGTTATTATGCACACATAAAGAAATTGGATTACAAACAACCATCACCTACCTCAATCCAAGCCTGAATGCTCTACTGACCTGAGCTTTGCCGTTTCTTGCAACTTTAGCTTGATTGTGGTCTAAGAACAATAATGCAAATACATAATTAATCAAAATTACCTACAATATCATGGATTATAACTTAATCTCGAACCTCAAGACAAATTTCATGATCATCCCATCCATGTTAGGGCCTTCCTGATGAACGCTCAAATCGTGCTCTCCAATTAGGAGGCCACGACGATCGTGCAACAAAACCAAATTTATAAACCCAATGAATGTCGAGGTCATACCCAAGGGACTTAACTTAGCCAACTATCAATTATATGAGTTGATTTCAAGGCGAGAGTAATTGTTTAAAAAAAACAAGTAAAAAGATGGGGGGAATTGGGAAAGTTGTCACTACTAACACAATTCAACAAAAAACAATAAAACTAAAGATGGGTGTACCAAGTGATTTAGAAGACTAGGGATGCATATCCGATGGGGAATTCACTATAGGATGGGGTAATCATTAATTCACCTATACTTTCACCTGGTGACATGAATAGCGTTGGTCATAGGTGTGGAATGCTATCTTCCGATCAACATTCACATTTCCGATGATTTTGGTTAGAACATCATCGGTGTAGTAAATAATCAACCAATATTAGCTTGGGGAGGTCGTCCTATTCCTAGCTCAGACCTTAAATGGGAGATTCCTGCCATTAGAGCTATTCCTAGCCTCCAATCTAGATGGATTCCCAAGTACCCACTAGCAATTTCACATCCACAACTATGAAATTCTCTCCCCAGCAATCACATAGCTAAGTAATGTAAATTAATGTTTGCAACCACCAATTTAGGATTAAAATTTGGTGAAATTACTAGACCTATGTCAAATAAGCAATTATAAAGGTGAATTAACAACACCCACATCTATTAGCTAAACACCCATCATCTATACACCCCTAGACAAGAAAATTTAGCCACTCATAGTAGGAGAAGAAGAGATACCTTCCGGGTAATTCAAATTCCCATCCATTGTAGCTGAATCTCAAGTTCTAGAATCAAATTAGGCACAAAAATTGTTAACCAAGAGATTTGGATTGAAACCATCTTCTCAATGGAGGTGGAAAATTGTTTACAAAGCAAAAACTCTCTAAAAGTCAGGTCTGAAGTATTGTATTTACAAAATGAGCCTAAATTGGCCTTTTATATGTTCCCAAGTCATCACATAAAATTAGGACAAATTTGCCCTACGAGCAATGTGCGACGCAACATGCGGTTCGCACGTCGCATTGTGCGCGTTGCACCCTTTCTTCTGATCATCCAGTGACTTCAGCAACATTAGCAATCTTTGTGCGAAGATGGTGAGTTTCACACAATGGGTTGTGGGCATCGCACAAACGACCGACTCCTTAGCAGAATCTTCAGCAACTTTTGTAGCCTCGTGTGGAGGAGGTGCGAATCGCACCTAGGATTGTGCATATTGCACAACCACCGCATCCCATAGAAGATTCTCCAGCTTTCTCAACTCTTCACACTTAGCTTCCTTTTGGCTCTTTTTGGGTCCATATCCTTGTTCTTCATCTTCTATCAAAAGTACCTACATAGACATCAATAAAGGTCATAAGAACATCTAAATCGATTCAAAATATAGCAATAATTCATGGGTATAGGCTCAATAAGTAGGTAGATTACTGACTTATCAAACCTCCAAACTTGAAATATTGCTTGTCTTCAAGAAATATACTCACAAGGCAAGGAATGAATTATGCTAAGGTTCAATCAAGGCACAAAAGACTAGTCTACACTAAAAACTTAAGAAAGAAACAAAAGACTCAAACAAAGGACTCAACTACTATGCTCATCTCAATTTGGACTCCCACAACTCAAGGCACTTTGTCATTTCAAAACCTTCTTCAAAAGGACATCATTTTTCATTGAAAATCAAGGAAATTTGTCATTCAAAACATGACATTTAAGCTTCTCAAGTCATTGGCATGGACCGTCAAGGTTTGCCTCGAGATTTGCCACACAACTTGTATCATTTATTCCCCTTAATTGAAATAAAGACTCTATGCTTCAATGCGAGTGCATGATGCCACTCACCACAAGAGAGAATCCCACTCACAATTATTCAATTATAGAAACACGAGATTATAAGAGAAGCAAGAAGAGTCTCACTCTCTCAAGGAAGTTCAAGTGCATACGCGTCGAACGATAGGCTTTCCCTTCATGTAGGTCGCCACTAATGTAGGGTAGCCAAGCTCGAAATCACCAAGGACTTGCGGATTACGATGTTAGATAGGGCTAAGGCGAGGATATCATTTGGTTCAAGTGATTACACCTCCCTAATGCTCTTTGTTCTCATTTCGAACACCGCTCACATTTTTCTATTTCAACTTCACCTTATTCCTCCCTCGCACAACCCAAGATTTCTCCTTTTTAACTCATGATCATTCACACCTTATATCACCTTCACTTTGTGGCACCAATTTTTGCTTTTCAATTTGCTCATTGGATTGATATTTTGGAGAAATTTTCAATTTGAAATTAAGGCGCTACCTTGCACTTGAAGTGCACTTCTTTTCTTATCCTCATTTACTCATATGCACCCCCAAACTTAGGCATTTGCCTATGTTGTCTTTTGGTCCCCCCCCAAACTTAGGCTTTTAGTCTACTTTCATTTTCAAGCTATTAGGGAGGATAGGTGCCAAAATAAAGGTTCCAAAAAGGTCAAGGTATTGACAAGGTGCCAAAGAATGGTCACAAGCTCAAAGGGGTTCACTAGGATTTGATGTCATTGGAAAGTCATTTAGGTGAAATGGCTTATCAAAAAGGGCCTAAGGTCATCTTCCAAGCTCGGTTACACCTATAATTTTGCCTTGAATCACATTTGGGAAAAGTTCTAGACGACACTTATGCGCAAGAATCAAGGTACAGCCTCACCACACAAGGCATCATGCCACAAGACTTCATTCATTAGTCCCACAATCAATTGGGGCAAATGACTTTTGACAAGCTATTCTGAGTTCATTACACACTCATTTGTAAGTCAATCAAGCCAAAGTGAGAGTGTGTAAGTCATGACAAGAGAATGCTTTTCCTCAAAAATTCATTTCCCTTCTTCCTTTCATTTTCAAAAATAAATTGCCATGGAAATTTTTTTGGTGGGCCCATTTCAAGACAAGCACTTACGAACTCAATTCTACACTAAAACTTGGCATTTTCTCTTAAGAAAGTCACCTCTCAATCTATCATAGGGAAACACCAACCCGGTTCGACATACAAAAACAAAAGAAAAGAAAAAGAAAATAATAAAAACTTTTGCTCCTTGGGAAAGAACCGTAGTATTAAGAAAACCCTCGGAGTTTATTTCTACACTACTATTAACAAGGCGATAACCGAATTTGCGCTCATAATTTCATTCAAGAACAAGCCTAAACATAGGCATTTAGCGCATTTGCAAGGCACGGGTGGTGGAACAATGGGGCATGTAAGACCAACCCGGCATACAATCAATAAAATTCAAGCCCGGCAATGGCATGATTAAGCTAAAAGTAAAAGTAAAGCAAAAACATAATCTAAAGAAAAGAAAAACAATGGCATCACAATCATCATCGTAAATGTGCCCGACAAGGGCCAAATAAAACTAAGCAAAAATGTCAACTAGGCCCGACAAGAGCAATAAATTGTCTCAAGCCCACTCACGGGCACCAAAAGTAAGTAAATAAAGCCACCCCTCCCCATAAAAGAAGCATTGCCCTCAATGGTCGTAGTGCAATGGGAAAAATGGTGGAACTCCCTGGAGGACCTAATCCTCATCATCACCATCATCAGTAGTAGATTCCTCTTCAACATTCTTGCCATTCAGGCCAGCACCACCCCGGTGGGAGTTCGCAGAAAGAGTGGAATCATGAAGAGCCCACTGAAAATCAGGGTTCTCGTCATCATCCAACTCTTGATACTCATTATCGGGCAGCTCTTCATCATCATAGGCAGCAAATAAGTCATCTAAGGGGCCGGAAATCTTCCATGGTAGAGGTAATGTCATCAAATCTTCCTGCACTACAGGGCCTTTGCCCTTGGCTTTGTCAACATCTTTCTGATGTTTAGAGATTTCCCCCTCCATGACATCAACCCGCTTGAACAATGTGTTCAAGCTCTCTACCACCCCCTTCACTGCATTCTTGACTTCCCTATTGATCATTCCGGGCAATTTTATGGATAAGTCGGCTAGCTGCTTCTCATGATTATAAGTCTTGTCCACCATATATTGCAGCCCACTCTTGGTCATAGAGGGTGTGGTAGCATGTGTTCATGCCTCGAAAGTGGTCCAAGAGGGAGATGAAGCACCAACACTAGCACCAAGCTCATCACTATCAAGCTCACTCATCTGCTCAGTCGTTTGCTTCTTGAATCTTGGGGCCTCTCTATCGGTATTTTTGTCAAGATCAATGACCCCGATGGCATGAGTAAACTTGTCACAAGGTAAAGTAGGAACCCCAGCTTTAGTACACAGCTTGGTGATCAAGACCGTAAAAGGGAGAGAATCATTTCCACGATGAGCTTTCCACCGTATTACTATTGCTGCCACCTCTCCAAAGTTTACATGCGCCCCCGTCATGATGGTCTCAATTAGAATGGCCCCCTCTTGAGTTATCTTTTGGTCATTTTAAGAGGGGAAAAGACGGTTGTAAACTAGATCATACCAAATCCGCACCTCAAAAACCAAGGACCTTCTCAGGATATCTCTGCCCATGGTAGACCACACAGGGGTGCCCACATCAATAGTGGGGACTGTTTTCTGATATGGCTTGGGTTCAGCCTTCAATCTATCCATGAGTTCTAGTGCGGGATTAATTGGGTGTCCCCAATATACATCATTTATGGCAGCAGGGGTGACAAACACTTTCTTGCCCCTGACCATGACATCATCTATATTGGGGAATCTATCTTTGGGACCTTTATAGCCTTTTGAATCCTGTATGGCTTGATAGGCCGCGAAAAATTCCTGGACTATCTCTTCATAATATCCCCCAGGCACGTCTTGGAATGGCTACCACTCCCTAATAGCAAACTGATTGTGCATATTGGGCATCTCATCCCCAACTTCCCCTAAGTTAAAGCTTTTCTCCATGTTTAAAGTTCTGTTTTTATCCCGAGTGTAGTAGGCTCTCATGCCCTCTACCCCAAAGCGGAGACTTTCTTCATCTACGACTGACCTTTGTCTTGCTTGATTTGCAGGGTTTCTCCTGCTAGAGGACATATTCTGCACACACAGATTGTGATCCAAGAAACAAAAACAAAGACTGGAAAGAAGTTAGCAACTACAAAGGGTGGAATGCAATGGTTTAGAGAAACAAAGTAGGTAACGGTTGTCTTGTGCGGACCACATGCGAAATGGACCAGGAGGAGTGCACATCACATATGCTATCGCAAAAGCCAACAGAACCTTCAAAGAATTTTTCTATTGAGGTACGACGCTGGTGCAATCCGCACCATCGGAAGTGCGTGTCGCACCAAGCTTTGCCTCTCAAGTCAGTGACCTGCACATTTTTTTCAACTTGGTGTGATGCCTTGTGCGACCCACACATCAAGATCTATGCATTGTATGTGAAATGCACAAAGGCACAATTGGAATTTTTGGTTCCTTGTGTTCTTGTAAGTTGCGCATATGATCCATAGATCAAGATGTGCTTTGGCACTTAGCACCACACACAATCAATTCACAATAACAAAAGGGGGGCAAGGGGATTCATGACCATAACTTCCAGGTACTCAGACTACCCCAGATTTTCATTAACACAAACCCAACAAGAAAGGACTCAATGACTTCCCTTAAGATGGACGTTACCCCGTCTATCATCGGGAACATCAAGCCCTCCTTGCAATAATGGGCACCAATAAGCATATCAACAATTAACCTCCTCCCTGCACAAGATCATAAGACCCAACTAGAGTTTCAACAAAGATCATGGGCCTACAGTCAGCAACATTTAACCTCAATAATCAACTATCAATCAAAACCTCGTGACTAACGATGACTTACACTAAGAACGATATCACCCAATCTATCATCAGGCCAAATCAAGCACTAGTCACGAGTGGGTTACTCAGACTTCACCGCAACATAGATTTTAAGGCTAAACATTACTACCAATCGACATGCATAGTCAAGATTTACATCTACCAAGTTGACACTAAGAGAATTCATCATTACAATTCAAAATTGGGGACCCAAATTTTTTGGATCACACCCAAAATCAACATGGCCAATCTACTAAGCATGCTTCACAATATGAGTTCCCAACAATTATAAAAATAACTATTTAACATCGGGGAACTTACCACAAGTGAAGATAATAAAGGGAAGAGCAAAAATCAAAGCTTTTTGAACTCCAACAATGGTGACCCACAAGACTTCCCAGAGAAAGACGGCAGCGATAGTGGAGAAGTGGTGGAGAAGATTGGGTGAGAAGAAGAGAAGATTTTTATGGGAGTTTGAGGGATTTAAAGAGGATTTTTGGAGAGAATTTTGAGAGTTATGGAGAAAGATGGTGGAAAGAGAAAAGAAGAGGCGGTTTTAAAAGAAGAAGAAGAAGAAGAGTCGGCCGGGTCATCTCTGGGTCGCGTTGGTCAACGGGTTAGGTCAATTTAAAACTCAAAATTACCTTTCATGCACCGCGACATGTGATTCACACCAAGCAAGGTGCGGACCGCATGCGTATCGCACAAGTCCCCTTGTTTCACCCTTGGGTTTTACCAGGCATCTGTGTCATCGTGCGATGGACGTGCAACGCGCACTTGGGCTCGTGCGGTCCATATAGCTCAACGCACGTCACCTCCTATTTTTCAGATTTCCTTCAGGTCTTCTGGTTGGTCATGCGATAGGCTATGCAACACGCACCATTGCTTATGCAGTCCGCACAGTCCACCGTATGACTCCTTTTTGCCTTGCATTCCCTTGTTCAATTTTTCCTTCCATGCATTCCTACAAAAACACCAAAAACAACAAAATATAACCAGAAAACAAATAAAGAAACTTGGTTTGCCTCCCAAGCAGCGCTTGATTTAACGTCGCGGCACGATGATACTACCTCAATCCTTAATCATTTTTGGGGTTAGCGATGGTGTCGCTAGGCAATGTCCCTTTCATTCGAGGGTTTATTTGGCTTGATAGGTGGGTCATTTGGGCCTCAAGATGCTTGATCAAGGAACTGTGGGAGCTCACAGTTTGGTGAAGTGTTGAAACCTCACTCTTTAGTTCACTTACTCCTAAATTTGTCGTGTCCACCTTCTTGAGAACCAAGGACAGCATATCCTCTAACTTGGATTGGCCGAGGTTGCTTGTGCCCGATTGGTAGAGAGAATCAAATTTGTTTGGGGGGATGTAAGTATTAGAACTCCAATGATTGAAGCGATCACCATCCTTATCTCTGTCACGCCAATTACCATCCCTCTCTTCGTCTCTAATCCAACCTTGATTCTCCTCCTATGGGCGATAATACTAGGGGTGAGAACCCACCGACTCAAAGAATAGCTTACCATCAACCTCAGTCATAAGCTCCACATCACTCACTTGAATGTCTGGTGTACTCACTGCATTCACCTTTTTAACACCACCAGCTCCCATGACATACTTGGCCATCAAATCGATTTGAGTCATCATTTTTTGCCAAAGCTTCATCTCGCTCCTTATCTTTCTTTATCATTTCATTTGTTAGGATTGTTGAGGGCGTTCTTGAAGTAGACACCTCTGCTTCCCTCGTGTGCCAAGCTTGGTTGGTCTTTGTAATATGCTCTAGTAGCACCGTGGCAACGAAAATTTCTAGATCTATGAAGGTGCCACCTCCAAGGTTATAAGCCACTGATTTGTTCACAGAGTTTAATGACCGGTAGAAGCTTTGGAGAAACACATTGTTTGACAACTCATGGTTTGGGAACAAGAGAAGCTTCTTCTTGAATCATAGCCAAACCTCATGTAGGGGATCATCGGGGAGCTGCCTAAAGTTGGTAATCTCATCTCTTAGCTTCAACATTCGATATAGAGGAAAGAATCTCGAGGTAAATGGCTCAACCAACTTGACCCAAGATGTGATAGAGTCATACGACAATTCTTCCAACCACGCTGTGGCTTCCCCCGTCAATGAGAAGGTGAATAGGCATAATCGAATGGACTCTTAGGAGATATGTTGGAGGATGTACAGTTGGCAAATCTCCACAATGTTCCGAATATGCCGGTTGGCATCCTCATGGGCTACTCCACCAAATAAACCCTTCATCTGAATCAGGTGGATCATGGTGCTTGTCACGTGGAACACAACATTTCCCACCATGAGGGGTAGGCGGATTGCACCTACACCTCCTTGTATTATAGGCTCGGCAGCGTTGGCATTGTCGAAACCACCAATGCTCTCATTATCATCGGCTTCATCCATAGCAAGCTTACTCAATCAACACAAACAACAAAAAAAAGTAAAAGCAAACAGTAGTTGACTTCAAAACAACAATCAAAAATTGGCTAACACTCAAGTCCCCGACAACGGTGCCATTTTTGATTAACGCTCAAATTGTGCTCCAATTAGGAGGCCACGACGATCGTGCAGCAAAACCAAATTTATAAACCCAATGGATGTCTGGGTCGTACCCAAGGGACTTCACTTAGCCAACTAGCAATTGTATGAGTTGATTTCAAGGCGAGAGTAATTGTTTAAATAAAAACTAGTAAAAAGATGGGGAGAATTGGGAAAGTTGTCAATACTAACACAATTCAACAAAAAACAATAAAACTAAAGATGGGTGTACCAAGTAATTTAGAAGACTAGGGATGCATATCCGATGGGGCATTCACTATAGGATGGGGTAATCATTAATTCACCTATACTTTCACCTATTGACATGAATAACATTGATCAGTGTGGAATGCTATCTTCCGATCAATATCCATATTTTCGATGATTTCGGTTAGAACATCATCAGTGTAGTAAAAAATCAACCAACATTAGCTTGGGGAGGTCGTCCTATTCCTAGCTCATACCCTTAAATGGGAGATTCCTGCGATTAGAGTTATTCCTAGCCTCCAATCTAGATGGATTCCCAAGTACCCACTAGCAATTTCACATCCACAACTATGAAATTCTCTCCTGAGAAATCACAAAGCTAAGTAATGTAAATTAATGTTTGCAACCACCAATTTTAGGATTAAAACTTGGTAAAATTACTAGATCCGTGTCAAATAAGCAATTATAAAGGTGAATTAATAACACCCACACCCATTAGCTAAAAATCCATCATCTATACACCCCTAGACAAGAGAATTTAGCCACTCATAGTAGGAGAAGAAGAGATACCATCTGGGTAATTTAAATTCCCATCCATTGTAGTTGAATCTCAAGTTCTAGAATCAAATTAGGCACACAAATTGTTAACCAAGAGATTTGGATTGAAACCCTCTTCTCAATGGAGGTGGAAAATTATTTACAAAGCAAAAACTCTCTCTAAAACTCAGGTATGAAGTATTGTATTTACAGAATGAGCCTAAATTGGCCTTTTATATATTCCCAAGTCATCACATAAAATTAGGACAAATTTGCCCTCCGGGCGATATGCGACGCGACGTGTAGTTCACACGTTGCATTGTGCACATCGCACCCTTGCTTCAGATCGTCCAGTGACTTCAGCAGCATAAGTGAGATTTGTGCGAAGATGGTGTATTTCGCACCACGGGTTGTGCACGTCGTACAACGACCGCACTCCTTAGCACAATCTTCAGCAACTTTGGTAGCCTCATACGGAGGAGGTGCGGTTTGCACCTCGGCTTGTGCATGTCGCACAACCACCGCATCCCATAGAAGATTCTCCAGCTTTTCTCAACTCTTCAGACTTAGCTTCTTTTTGGCTCTTTTTCGGTCCATATCCTTGTTCTTCATCTTCTATCAAAAGTACCTGCATAGACATTAATAAAGGTCATAAGAACCTCTAAATCGATTCAAAACATAGCAATAATTCTTGGATATAGGCTCAATAAGTAGGTAGTTACCGACTTATCACTTTATACCAATAATTCATTTAGAACTACCAATTCTATGATTATACTAATGAATTACAGTAATGTAATCGTGAACAAGCAACTTTAATTCATAATTCCAAGTTTTTTATGCCTTATCATCCTTTTTACACCAGAAATTCAATCTTATGTCAAGCTAAACCCTCCTCAAGGCCTGTAACTAATGATTTTAAGCCATAAGAATTAATGTACTAGCTTACAGAAATAAAATACTTATCTTAACAAAGAATTTTGGTGGAAAATCGACGTAGTTTGCCCAAAATTGCCATAGCCCTTCCTTACATGTTCTTGTAATATAATAAATATTTTTGGAGAAGTTTCTACATTTATAGTGATTAACCCCTCTATAGTATCCCAATCTCACTATAACGGCACCGCCATAGCAGAAGTTGACTCCTGCTATAGCGGGAATTTCTCCACTATAGCAACATCGTGGTTGCAGTCAGTCACCCACTATAGCGGGTGTGATGGAACATAACTTGAAAATCCTCTTAGTTTTTCCCATTTCACAATACACCCTCAAACCATGATGTCCCAGACCAATCCCTTTATGACAAGTTCGATATCGAGAATTTTACTCACCCGAATTCATTTCCAAAAAGTCCTACGAACTCTTTAATGCCTTAGCTAATAGAAGAACAAGATAAAACTTAATTATTTCACCCAATCCTTCTCCGAATTACCCTAGACCTCACTTTGCTCAGATTTTATCCAAGACTAGCCTAGCCCAAATTTTTTTACTTCTGAACCCGGAAGATTTCTGGCCCAATTTCTTGCACGAATAGCTCACCCATAATGACAAAAAGGGTCATTCCAATAGATACCAATTTACCCATTATTTGTCTCTGAACAATCAAATAAGAAAAATGAGCTAAGTCAAGAAGAAAGTAGTACTTGAATCCTAAAACAAGTGAGGGTACTTATCCCGCATGTCTTTCTTAGTTTCCCAAGTGGCTTCTTCAATCGGATGATGCTTCCATTGAACCTTCACCAATATGATTTCCTTTATCCTCAACTTTCGAAAATCTCAATCAAGAAAAGCAACCGGCTCCTCCTCATACTTAAGGTCTTTGTCTAGCAAGATTGAATCTCACTTGATGATATAATTTCCATCCCCATGGTATCTCTTCAGCATGGATACATGGAAAACTGGATGAACTCCAGACAGATTGGGCGGCAATGTCAACTTGACTGCTGGCCCCGTACCTTTGAGAACTTTAAATGGACCGATGTACCAACGACTAAGCTTACCCTTCTTGCCAAACCTCTATTATCTTCTAACAATTCATATGAACTACAATAAGCATTGCATGGTCTTGACTGGTAACTCAATAGTACTAACTCCCATATCATACTAGAGACGAATAAGTTAGTAGTGGTAAATATAATCAAAGGATTGTTCCAACCTTCTGGGACGCTCAAAAAGTCATTCAACAACATTTCAGAGAAGATACAAGACATGGATTGTGAAATCATGCATTATTTCAGAAAAGAAAATGTTGTAGATTACTCTCTTGTAAGACATGCTACCTCAGTAGATATTGACAAAATTTACTTAAGAGAGGAAGATGTTCCAGTGGTTATCGATGGAAACTTGAGGATGAACAAACTCAATCTTGCCTCCTTTAGGTTCAAGAAAGGAAAACACTCATGTTGAAACTTTGAGACACCATGAGTGATAATAAGGGAAGGCCTAACTTTTGTAATAAATAGATGCCTTCCTATGATGGAAACTTTCAGATATAGAATTTGATTTATCTTTGTTATTTCATTCTCGTGCTACAGTGAAGAGGTTTAAGGCCACAAGTTCTCCTCTCTTGTAAATTTTCTTTGATTACAAACAATGTATGGGACAAGGCGAAACCCACCCACCCCCACCCCCACCTCCTTACCCTTATTTTATATCGAGGACACTCAACTGGATAAAGTTTTAGAAAATATTATACAATTCTAAATTATATACACGGATAGTGTAAAGAGTTTTTACATTAATAGTATAAATTAAATGACTTTATATAATAGGTTATTATCCACTATTGAAGCCAAAAATTTGAATAAAGAGACTTTAAGATATATAAAAAAAGTCATACCTAAAATATTGAATTGTCTTCACGAAAACTCTCTCTGCTAGTATTAATTCTCATTCTTTTCTACCAAAGTGAATGCTCTCTAGCCTCATCATAAAAATTCTAAAATACTACCTCTAAATTCCGACCATGGTAACTTGGCCACTGGTGATGATTGGATAAAATATTGCCATTATCTTCCCCACTAATTTCTTATGCTCTATCACCCTCAAATGCTATTCCTTCACCAAATCCTAACCCTAACTAAAACCATAACCTACCGAATACCCCTAATTCAACTAGTTCACAAATCCTACAACCCTCTACTATGGACATGAACTTTTCTTGCAATAGACAAAATTAGAATTATTCTGAAAACCTTCAAACATCGATTTATAACAATCAAAATTGAAATATTCAACCTATCCCTATCAAATGTGTCACAGTGATCAATAGTGAGCCTATGATAAAATAGACAGAGGTAGAAAATGATAGGATGAATGTGATTGAAAATAAAAATTTGCAGTCAATCAAAAATTCTTTGTGGGAGGCCTACATTAGATGAAAGAAGAAAAATTATCCATGAACAATATAGATTGAAAGGTGAATGTACTATTGGTTTATTTAATAATAGGTATATTTTGATTAGATGTGCTATTGATGAAGACTATATTAATATTATATCCCAAAGTTCATACTGTTTGAAGGCAAATTATGGTTGTTCTGATTTGATGTGACCCCCTTGTATATGATGAAAACTTTAGAATTAATAAAGAAATTAAAGAAGCACAAGCTTGGATCTCTTTCCCAAATTTGTTTCTCATAATTTATATGAAGGAGCCTCTGTTCACACTTGCTTCTGCAGTTGAGAAACCTCTACTGCTAGATATAGCAATAATAAACAAGACTAGGCCTAGCTATGCAAGGTAAAAGTTCAGGTTGATTTGCTTTATGCTTTGCAAAAATATGTGATCATGGAGATAGAAAATGAGAGCATTGGGTCCATTAGAAATGAAAAGGGGAGGATTCAATATGATTTCAGCCAAAGTATAATCTCATTGTAACATATAAGGTCATGCCTAGGATGTATGTTGCATATTACACCCAATTAGATCCTACTAGAGTGGATAAAGATGAAGAGGGGGAGGGGGTGGAAAAAGCAGAAGGACCACATCCATAACAAAATAGAGTGTACCCTTTAAACATTGTCCAACAAGAATTTTGTCAAGTGGTAGGGTTGTGGGAAAACCTAACAATTGGAAAACTACTACATATAATAAGGGATCCAAGAACACAGTGCATGTCAAGGATAACTGTAAAAATGACAAGGAAGTTGGCACAATATAAAGTTTAATGCATTGATATAGAAGGAAGAGGTATTACATAGCAAAGATAAGGCTCAAAATGTCGGTGATCAGATTGATGCAAGTTTAATTACAAATGCTAGAGATTCAATGAAAGGGACCCCTCAAAAGGCCTAAGACTTTAAAGATAGTCATGAAAAAGCACAAAGTCTTGATAAAGTAATGAAAAAATTAGGTGAAAGAGACATTTATCGAGGCACCTAAATCATATCAAAAGGCACTTAACAATGTCTCCAAGAAGTAGGGAGACAAAGTAGAAGAGGAAGCATATGTGGTAGGAGGAGAAATTGAGAAAACACACAAGAAAAAATTTAGTATTGCTATTAGTTTTGTATAGATAGAACACTCACAGTAAAAGAAAGTAGATCTTACTGATCTAAAACAGATAAACAGAAACACTACATAAAGATTACATCCTCCTGATTCAAAGGAAATAAAGGAGTATCTAAAATCACTAAAAGGGTGAGATTTCTGAATCACACAAAGGAGATCTTATGAAAATAGACATTCAAGTTTGAGAGGACACTGACATTACATGGACAATAGGGCTATGCAGTTACCCCACTAGCAATAGATGAGACTGACTCAGGCCTGGTGATGGCTAATTATCTTCCATCAAAAGTGAAAGTTTTAGTAAAAAGTAATGACATGGCTATTATCATTAGCAACAACCCAATGTCAGAAAAGAGGAAAAATTTCTCCACCAACAAACTATATGCCATTGTTACACATAGTAGTAGTGAGGAGAAGATTATGAAGAATGTTGAATACAGAGATATCAAGAAGGATCTAGACACAACCTCAGAGAAGGTAAATCAAAGAAGCACAATAGTTCTAGTGACTAAGAATCTCGGAAAAGGCAAAAAAATAACATCAAGTAGATAACCAATAACCTACTAGAATTGTCACAGGAGAGCAGCTACTAAATGAACTACTAAATAATAAAGAAGGCCTTTATTTAGAGTATCAGATCAGTGAAAATCCATTAATCCTTTTAGAAGATCCAAATAATTAATAGATATCACAAGTTTTTCTTGATAGCTCTGATGGAACATTTGCATCAAGCTAGACATATCCAGAAGTACATAAGGAAATCAGACAAGGAACAAGTATGATAGAATTATAATAATTAAATTTTATATTTTATTGATAAAATTATTTATGTGAGAGTGTAATGACCGGGTCTGTCATTACGGTTAGTCCAATCGTGCTAAGTTTTAGAGTTAGAAAACTCCGGATTTGGGGGTTTGAAATTTTGGGCTAGGATAATCTCATCCAGTTTAGGAGTGAGTCATGGTCTAGGACCATCCGGGTAAGGATAGTGTTGGATGTCTTGTGTTGAGCTAGTTTTCCTTGTAGCTAACACATAAAGGAGTCTGGGGAACTTTTCAGAATCGAATTTGGGTAAGTAGAACTCCCGGAATTGAGGTCGACGTGAAAGGGTTGTTTTGGGACGTCGGGAAAATAAATGTGTTGTAAAATTGACTGATTTTGGAGGTTTTATGACTTTCTGTCCTGTGTCAACTGCTATAGCGATTGACACTTTACCGTAGCGGCCTCCGTTATAGCAAAAAAATTATCGCTATAGCGGAGGTCAACGTTGATCATCCTCCGCCATAGCGCGCAACTCCGCTACAGCAGAACCGCTATAGCGGGCTCAATGGGAATTAAAGCTGAAACTTTCCCCAAAATATTAAGTTTTCACAATTTTATTTTGGGAGAAGGGCAAGGCGATTCCAGGCGTTTTTCCTCCATTTTTTCCATTGTTTTCTTCCCTAAGGTAAGGTTTCTACTCCCCATTCTTCATAATACTTTTCCTATGTGGTAGAATTGCTAGGAGGGAACTTGGGGGAAGGTTGGAATAATCTAGGAATGGTAGAATCTGGGGAAGAAGGGAGATTCTAGACTTGAATGTTCTTGGGTAATGTTAAAAATAAGGTATTATGATCATAGGTTGTTAAATTCCCTATTTTTATCCGTAAAAATGATAGAATTAGGGAAATTAATGGTGGAAAGCCCGGGAAAAGGGTGGGATGATCATGGGTGGCTTGGGGTTTTGGGATTCGCTGTAATCTAGGTAATGTGCAGGCCTTGTTTGTTATTTTCATGTACTTATATGTTATTTTAGACTAAGAACGAGAAAGGAATCCGGAACACGGGAAAGTTCGAGTGGAATAGGGCTCGAGGTAGGTGATGGCTTATAATTTCTGTGAATATGGTATGTGCTTGTACTCTCATCTAAGTGGTTGTATGAATTGCATTGCTTAGAGGGATTGTGTAGAATGTCTAAGGGTCCTACTTTACAGTCTGTGAGTTGAACGGTGTGTACTTGTTGGTTTACAAGTTGTGTGTTCATATATTGACTAGGGATTATTGATATTCGATTGGCACGGGTACCACGCCTGGTACATGTATACTAACGGTTGGCATGGGTATCACTCTTAGTACGGGTATAATAAATGGTTGGCACGGGTACCATGCTTGGTACAAATTACTAATGGTTGGCACGGTTACCATGCCTGGTACGAATTACTAACGGTTGGCTCGGGTACCATGCCTGGTACGGGTTTATTTTCTGTATCATTTCATTGTTATTAATTGCATTGCATTGAATGATATTGTTTTCGTGAGTGAACCGGACTATTTGTTGAATTGTGATATTGACTGGTGGTCCTTGAATGACCGGAAATTCTGTTATATCTGTCGAATGGTCTTGGTTTAGGCCGGGTTATCTGTTAACACTTGGGTGTTGTCTAGAGGGGATCCCAGGGTGGGTCCGGGCTAGGGAAAAAGGATGGTTATGTGTATCTGACTGTTGCTTATGGTTATTAGGGGTGGATTTAATGTAGGAACAAGTTAGGCATAGACTTGTAGTCTAAGGGAGCCTGTTAGTATTTTTGCATGTCTTCCATACATTTTACTTGATATTGTTGTACTCCTTATACACTATTTATTTGGAAATTGGCTGATGATCCTACCAGTACACAGTGGTGGTGTACTGATACTGCACTTGCTTGTATTTCTTGTGAGTATAGGAAATCTTTCAGCGGCTGAGAGCGTGACCTCATCTGTAGTACCAACGTTCGAGACTTCAAGGGTGAGCTATTTGATCAAGCTGCCTTGGATCTATCTTTAGAGTTGTATCCCATTTGTTTCGGGCTTAAACTATTTCCTTCATGTCTTGGGGTTGCATCCCCGTACTCTAGACATTGGTAGATTGTTTGGTACTGCGACTTTCAGGTTCTAGGGGATAATTTCCGCAGGTTAATGTTAATGAAGTATTTTTCCTAAATTATTTAATGCTAGTTTACTTTCCGCACTTGGTTTTGAGCTGTTAGAACGGTTAAGTTCGGGGAAGTGATGGTTCTCTCACTTGAGGGTTGGGTGAGTTCCACTCATGGTGGTCTGGGTTATGACAAAGATGGTATCAGAGTCCTAGGTTCGTTGATCTCGTCATACCAAATAGGTCTAGTAGTGTCCTGCGGAACGGTTCAGAGACGTCTGTACTTTTCTTCGGGAGGCTATGAGGCTTTAGGAAAAACTATCTCTTCCTTCTTTCCTTCGTTCTATAACTTGATTCCAATTGGTATCTGGTGATACAAATTGGTATCTAACCTCATTCACTCTTCCGTCCGCAGATGGTTAACACAAGAAATAACGAAGCTAGAGTAGCGGTCCCAGCTGTTCATGGTAGGGGCAGGGGAAGGGGCGGAGGATGAGGTAGAGCAACACACGCCAGGGGTGGGGCTCGAGCTGCTGCTGATGCACGCGAGGTAATACCTCCCCCACCTCAGGAGCATGTTTTAGAGGATGAAGGGGCACAGACAGAGGCGGCACCTGTTGGGGGTGCAGGCCTTCCTGCTATGACACCGGAAGCCTTTCAACAGGCTTGGAACATTCTGAGTGGGCTGGTTGGTGCTGAAGCCATACCCGCAACTTATGCAAATCAGGCCTTGGATACTCAGCCAGCGGTTACTATAACGCCTAGGATGGACGCAGTTTCGGGCACGAATGATTTCTTCAGGCCAATGCTAGGCCCAGTGATGACAGGGAATGCGCATGAGATGCTTACTATGTTTCTCAAGATGAAACCCCCTACATTTTAGGGTACGGATAGGGAGGATGCTTATGAGTTCATATTGGATTGCTATGAGAGGTTGCACAAGTTGGGTATTGTATGTAGGCATGGGGTTGAATTTATCACTTTTCAGCTACAGGGTGATGCCAAACAGTGGTGGAGGTCTCATATTAAGTATCGGTCTTCTATTCTACCTCTACTGACTTGGGAGAAGTTCCATACCGTTTCTTGGAGAAGTACATACCCCATACTTTGAGGGACCAGAAGAAAGATAAGTTCTTGAAGTTATAACACGGTGGTATGTCGATCTTGGCTTATGAGGCCAAGTTTTATGCCTTGTCTCATTTTTCTACACAGATGTTGGGGTTCGAGGAGGAACGGGTCTGGTTGTTTGTCAAGGGTCTGAATATTGAACTGCAGGCACTGTCAGTGCATATGACTTCTTCAGGAAAGGGCTTTAATGATGTGGTGGATTATGTGAAGAAGTTAGAGGGAGTTAGGAAAGTGGGGTATGCTAAGGTTTTAGCCAAGAAACCTAGGAATGAGGGAAACTATGGTGGTTCATACTCCAGGGGACAGAATAAGCAGGCTTACTCGGCCCGTCCTATTCAGTCAGCCTTGCCAGCTACTACAGGTGGTTGTCAGAGGGCTCAGTCTTCAGCTCCTAGAGGCTAGGGAGCATCTTATACATCAGCTTGCAGACCTACACTTGACCGTGGTTTCTTCCATTGTGGTGATCTGGGATACTTTAAGAGGGAGTGTCCACATAGGAAGATAGGTAATTAGGGTCAACAACCATTTAGAGCAGTGGTCCCGGCAGGCAGAGGTGGTAATGCTAGGGGTCATCCACAGGGTGGGCGAGGTAATTTTAAGGGAGTCCAGGGAGACAAGGGGAACAGCGACGCAGACAGGGGTGCAGCGCAGCTGGCCAGGGAAGTTTCCCGGATTGATGATCGGGCTTATTGCTATGCTTTTCCAAGGAGGACCAAAGCGGAAGCCTCAGATGCAGTGATTACATGTACCATTATTATCTGCGATAAAATGGCTTCGATATTATTTGACCCAGGTTCTACATATTCTTATGTATCTGTGAGTTTTGCGTTGGGTCTGGACCTAATTTGTAATATCCTTGATTCCCCTGTCCATGTTTCTACCCCTGTTGGAGAGTCTGTGATTGTGACTCATATTTATCATGACTAATCTGTGGTATTTGTGGGGTTGCATACTTGGGTAGACTTGGTAATTCTAGATATAGCTGATTTTGATAATATCTTGGGTATGACTTGGCTATCTCCTTATCATGCTGTGTTGAACTGTAACACCAAGACTGTGGCTCTAGAAATTCTGGGTAAGGATAGACTAGAGTGGGAAGGTGTGTACATGCCTAAGCCAGTTAAGATAATATCATTTGTTCGGGATAGGAAGCTAGTGAAGAGAGGGTGTCTAGCCTTCTTGTCTCATCTCCAGGGTGATAGCGTGGAGTCCCCATCTATTGAGTCAGTTCCAGTGGCTTTTGAATTTTTAGAGGTATTTTCAAGTGGACCTGCCTGGTATGCCTCCGTACAGGGACATAGATTTTTGTATTGGTTTGGAGCCAGGCACTCATCCTATTTCCATTCCTCCGTATCTTATGGCTCCGACAGAGTTAAGGGAACTTAAGACTCAGCTGCAGGAACTCCTAGATAAGGGATTTATACATCCTAGTGCTTCAACTTAGGGTACTCCAATTTTTTTCGTAAAGAAGAAGGATGGTAGTATGCGGATGTGCATAGACTATAGGCAGTTGAACAAGGTAACCATCAGAGATAAGTACCCCCTACCACGTATAGATGATTTGTTTGACCAGCTTCATGGTGCATCGGTATTTTCGAAAATTGACTTGAGATCGGGGTACCATCAGTTAAAGATTAGGCCTGAGGATATTCTGAAAACTACTTTCCAAACTCGATATGGGCATTACGAGTTTCTAGTAATGTCGTTTGGTTTGACCAATGTGCCGGTAGCATTCATGAGTTTGATGAATGGGGTATTCAAGTCGTATTTGGATTCCTTCGTGATTGTGTTTATTGATGATATTTTGATCTACTCTAAGAGTAGAGAGGAGCATGCTAGTCATCTCCGTATTGTGTTGGATATCTTGAGATGCCAGAAGCTTTATGCGAAGTTCACTAAGTGTTAGTTTTGGTTGACTTTAGTGGCATTTTTGGAGTATGTAGTGTCAGAATAGGGTGTGATGGTGGATCCCCAGAAAATTGAAGCAGTCAAGAGTTGGGCTCGGCCTAGCTCTGTGACTGAGGTGAGGAGTTTTGTTGGGCTCGCAGGGTACTACCGGAGGTTTGTTGAGAATTTTGCTTCTATTGCTACTCACCTGACCAGGCTGACACATAAAGATGTACCGTTCGTGTGGTCTGATAAGTGCGAGGAGAGATTTCAAAAGCTCAAGACACTTTTGACCACGGCTCCTATTTTGTCCTTGTCGGTTAAATGTAAAGACTTTATTATTTACTGCGATGCTTCACTTTCTGGTTTGGGTGCTGTGTTGATACATGATAAGAATGTGATAGCCTATGCATCCAAGAAGTTTAAGGTGCATGAGAGGAATTATCTGACTCACGACTTGAAGTTGGAAGCGGTAGTTTTTGCACTAAAGATTTGGAGACACTATCTTTATAGTGTCAAGTGTGAAGTGTTCACTGATCATCGCAGTCTGCAGCATGTGTTCACTCAGAAGGATTTGAATCTGAGGCAGAGGAGGTGGATGGAATTATTGAAGGACTATGATGTGACTATTCAATACCATCCAGGTAAGGCTAATGTGGTGGCAGACGCATTAAGCCGGAAAACAGTTAGCATGGGTAGCTTGGCTTGTTTGGGGGTGTCCAAATGACCACTAGCTAAGAAAATTCAGGCTTTGGAGTCCAAGTTCATGCACTTGGGTATTTCATATCAGGGTGGGTTGTTGGCCAGTATTGAGGTCAAAGCTACTTTCATAGAGGAAATAAAGGCCAAACAGTTTCAGGATCCAAAACTGAGTAAGCTTCGAGGTAAGGTAATATCCAGGGAATCCAGAGATGTCACACTAGACTCTAGCAGAGTATTAAATTTCAGGGGGAGGATTTGTGTTCCTCAGGTTGATGGTATAATTCAGAAAATGTTGACAGAAATGCATGGTTCACGGTACTTAATTCATCCGGGTGTGACTAAAATGTACAGGAACTTGAGGCAGCATTATTGGTGGCCCGAGATGAAAGGGGACATAGTTGATTTTGTGTCCAAGTGTCAGAACTTCCAACATGTAAAGTATGAACATCAGAGACCTGCAGGACTACTTCAGAGAATGCCAATTCCAGAGTGAAAGTGGGAAAGGATAGCCATGGATTTCGTGGTGGGTCTTCCTAAGAAACTGGGGAAGTATGACTCAATTTGGGTCATTGTTGATAGGCTGACCAAGTCTTCTCATTTCATTCTGGTCAGGGTATATTACAATTCACAGCAATTGGCTAAGATCTACGTAAAGGAGATTGTGATATTGCATGGGGTGCCCCTGTCCATCATTTCAGACAGTAGTACGCAGTTTACATCCAAGTTCTGGGGCAAGCTACATGAAGAGTTGGGTACACAACTCACTTTTAGCACAACCTTCTATCCTCAGACTGATGGTCAGTCGGATAGGACGATCCAGGTATTGGAGAACATGCTGAGAGCATGTGTGATGGACTTCGGGGGTCATTGGGACCAATTTCTATCATTGTGTGCATTCTCATACAATAATAGCTATCACTCCAGTATTGACATGGAACCATTCGAGGCATTGTTTGGGAGGATCTGCAGATCACCAGTTGGGTGGTTTGAGAAAGGCGATGTAAAGCCTTTAGGAGTGGATCTGGTAAAGGAAGCACATGAAAAGGTAAGGGGCATTCAGGACAAGTTACTGGCTGCTCAAAGTAGGCAGAAGGAATATGCAGATCGCAAGGTCCGGGACATAGAATTTCAGGTCGGTGAACAAGTATTGTTGAAGGTGTCACCAATGAAGAGAGTTATGCAGTTTGGTAAGAAGGGCAAGCTTAGACCTCGGTTCATCAGTCAGTTTGAAGTTCTTGAGATTGTGGGGCCAGTGGCTTACAAGTTAGCACTTCCACCCTGTTTGTCGGGCATCTATCCGGTATTCCATGTATCCATGCTTATGTGATACCATGGGGATGGGAACTACATTATCAAGTGGGATGAGATACTTTTCGATAAATATCTTCGTTATAAAGAGAAACCAATCATGATTCTTGCTCGGGATATCCAGAGATTGAGGACAAAGGTTATTGATATGGTAAAGGTTCAGTGGAAGCATCGTACGGTTGAGGAAGACACTTGGGAAACTGAGAAAGAAATGCGGGACAGGTACCCTCAAATGTTTGAGAATTTAGGTACTACACTTTCCTTCTTTTATTTCCGTAAATTTAGGTTTGATCATTCGAGGATGAACGATGGGTAAATTAGTATCTGTTATAATGACCGGGTCCGTCATTATGGGTAGTCCAATCGTGCTAAGTTTTAGAGTTAGAAAACTCTGGATTTGGGGGGTTGAAATTCTGGGCTAGGCTAGTCTCGACCAGTTTAGGAGTGAGGCATGGTCTAGGGCCATTCGAGTAAGGATGGGGTCAAATGTCTTATGTTGAGATAGGTTTCCTCGTAGCTAACACATAGAGGATTCCGAGGGACTTTTTGGAATCGAATTTAGCTACGTAGAACTCCCAGAATCGAGGTCGATGTGATGGGGTTATTTTGGGATGTCGAGAAAATAAGTGTGTTGTAAAATAGACTGATTTTGGAGGTTTTACAACTTTTTGTCCTGTGTCAACCACTATAGCGGTTGATATTTCGCCATAGTGGCCTCCGCTGTAGCAGAAAAATTACTGCTACAGTGGAGATCAATGTTGGTCAGCCTCCGCCATAGCGGGAGACTCCACTACAGCGGAACCGCTATAGCAGGCTCGATGGGAATTAAAGCTGAAACATTCCCCAAAACATTCAGTTTTTACAATTTCATTTTGGGAGAAGGGCAAGGCGATTTCAGACATTTTTCCTCCATTTTTTCCATTGTTTTCTTCCCTAAGGTAAGGTTTCTACTCCCCAGTCTTCATAATACTTTTCCTATGCGATAGAATTGCTAGGAGGAAACTTGGGGGAAGGTTGGAATAACCTAGGAATGGTAAAATCTGGGGAAGAAGGGGGATTCTAGACTTGAATGTTCTTGGGTGTTGTTAAAAGTAAGATATTATGATCATAGGTTGTTAAATTCCCTATTTTTATCCGTAAAAATGATAGAACTAGGGAAATTAATGGTGGGAAGCCTGGGAAAAGGCTGGGATGATCATGGGTGGCCTGGGCTTTTGGGATTTGCTATAATCTGGGTAATGTGCAGGCCTTGTTTGTTCATTTCATGTACTTATATATGTTATTTTAGACCAAGAATGAGAAAGGAATCTAGAACACGGGAAAGCTCGGGTTGAATAGAGCTTGGATCATTTGAGGTAGGTGATGGCTTACGATTTCTGTGAATATTGTATGTGCTTGTACTCTTATCTAAGTGATTGTATGAATTGCATTTCTTAGAGGGATTGTGTAGAATGTCTAAGGGTCCTGCTTTACAGTCTGTGAGTTGAACGGTGTGTACTTGTTGGTTTACAAGTTATGTGTTCATATATTAACTGTGGATTGTTGACATTCAGTTGGCACGGGTACCATGCCTGGTATATGTATACTAACGGTTGGCCCAGGTACCATGCCTGGTATGGGTATAACAAATGGTTGGCATGGGTATCACGCCTGGTATGAATTACTAACAGTTGGCACGGGTACCACGCCTGGTACGAATTACTAATGGTTGGCTCGGGTACCATGCCTGATACGAGTTTATTTTCTGTATCATTGCATTGTTATTGATTGTATTGCATTGACTGATATTTGTTCCGTGAGTGAACCGGGCTGTTTGTTGAATTATGATATTAAGTGGTGGTCCTTGAGTGACCGGGAATTCTGTTATATCTGTTGAATTAGTCTTGGTTTAGGCTGGGTTATCTGTTAACACTTAGGTGTTGTCTAGAGGGGATCCCAGGGTGGGTCTGGGCTAGGCAGAAAGGATGGTTATATGTATCAGACTGTTGCTTATGGTTATTAGGGGTGGATTTCATGCGGGAACAAGTTAGGCAGATACTTGTAATCTAAGGGAGCCTGTTAGTATTGTTGTATGGCTTCCATACATTTTACTTGATATTGTTGTACTGCTTACTGTTTATTTGGAAACTGGCTGATGATCCTACCAGTACACAGTGGTGGTGTACTGATACTGCACTTGCTTATCTTTCTTGTGAGTACAGAAAATCTTCCAGCGGCTGATACGCGACCTCATCTATAGTACCAGCATTCCAGACTTCAAGGGTGAGCTATTCGATCAAGCTTCCTTAGATCTATCTTTAGAGTTGTAGCCCATTTATTTCGGGCTTAAACTATTTCCTTCATATTTTGGTGTTGCATCCCCGTACTCTAGACATTGGTAGATTATTTGGTACTGCGACTTTCAGGTTCTAAAGGATAATTTTCGCAGGTTAATGTTAATGAAGTATTTTTCCTAAATTATTGAATGCTAGTTTACTTTCCGCACTTGGTTTTGAGCTGTTAGAATGGTTAAGTTCGGAGAAGTGATGGTTCTCTCACCCGGAGGTTGGGTGAGTGCCACTCATGGCAGTCTGGGTCGTGACAGGGAGTCATTGTGGACACATATAATAGATTATTCTATGACTTTTCTTTCAGAAAAAATAAACATAGTTTTATTACTATTGTGTATGCCAAATGCTCAAAAATGAAAGATTGGCCCTATGGGACAACAACTATCATCTTGCAGTCAACATGAATGCCCCTTGATTAGTTGGAGGGGACTTTAATTTTATCTTAAATAAAGAAGAAAAACTAGGGGTTTTTCCAGTACAGTCCTAGGAATATGAGAACTTTGCTTTCTGTATTAATTCTAGTAAATTAGAAGAAGAAAGATTTAAAGAAAGTCATTGCACATGGTGGAATGGTAGAGAAGGGGCTGTCTGCATCTTTAAAAGATTGGACATAATTATGATTAATCAAAAAATATAATCCATCTTTACAATAACCATAAAAGTTTTAAAAGTTTTGAATTAAACAAGAGAGTGTTTAAAGGTGGTTAAGGAGAACCGAAAGACCGAAGAAGAAGGAAATGAGTTCTATTATTTAAGAAGAAACTCAAACAAATTAAAGAAGTTCTATCTGTCTAGAGTAGGAATTTTTTTGGACATTTTCAAATAGCTCATTATCATAGAAGTAGTAGTCAAGCTGAAGGAACAATTATTTAAGGAAGACCCTTCTTCAAATAATAAAATAATTCTGTAGCAAACTCAGGAAAAATTGAAAAGATATTTACACTATGAAGAAGAGGTTTGGAGACTATAAGTTAGCGTTATTTGATTCTCATAAGGAGACAATAATATCAATTTTTTTCACAATTTGGATAAGGCTAGAAGAAGCAGGTTACAAGAGAAGAGAATTCAAGATAATAATGGACAATGGACGGAGGAGGAGAATCATATAGTTGTTAAAGCTGTTCAATAAAAAATAATTCAGGCAAGAATAATAGGCTACCAACTTCAATATTTTGGATTACATTCCAGCCATGATCACATATAAAGAGAATGATACTTTATGCCACAATCCAACTATGGAGGAAATCACTATTGTAATTTTTCAAACTAAATGCGGACAGTGCTTATGGCTCAGATGGTATGTCAAATATTTTCTACTAAACTTGTTAAGAGATAGTTGATAATGATATTTTTACAATGATAAAAAATCAACAATGGTGAAAGCTTTTCATTTTTGAAGGGAACATACGTCCTAAATCTATTACTCACAATAACTTGGTCTTGTTGCACAAAAAACTTTAACACATACCTTTGCTAATTTGAGACCCATTAGTCTGAGTAACTTCATCAAAAAAGTTATTTCAAGGATAGTTCATGATAGATTTGAAGATATTCTCCCTAAGGTGATTTCATCTAATCAATATGAATTTGTAAAGGGGAGATGTATAATAGAGAATGTGATACTAACAAAAGAGATTTTGATTGATATCAGAAAGAGGGGAAAGTATGCATATGTGATTATAAAATTAGATATGGTCAAGGCATATGACAAGGTATCTTGTCTATATCTAACAAAAGTTCTTAGAAAAATAGAATTTGCTGAACTGTTCATTGACCTAATTTGGAGACTGACTTTCAATAACTAGTATTCAATATTATTCAATGGCTAAGCTTTTGATTTTTTCCATTCTATAAGAAGAATCAATCAAGGTGACCCACTCTCTTTAGCTCTATTTGTATTATCAGCAAAAGTGATATCCAAAGCTTTAAACTCACTATTGGATAAGGATAGATACCAGAGCTTTGGATTGCCTAAATGGAATGTTAAATTGAATTATTTGACATATGCTAATGACATTATTATTTTTTCTTTAGCTGAGAAAAAATCTTTCAGGATGATTATGGAGGTGTTGAAAGAGTATGAATAGTTATTAGGGCAATTTATTAATATTAATAGAAGTACATTCTATATATATAGCAAGGCTTCTAAACTACTAGTTCAAGAAGTTGCTGATATTACAAGATCTGAAAGAGGTATTTTTCCCTTCAAGTACCTAGGTTGTCCAGTTATTCACTCTAGAAAGAAGAAAATACACCATAATGAATTGATTAAAATGATCAAAGATAAATTAAAAATTGAAAAAAGAGGATTTCATCTTTTGAAGGTAAAATTGTCTTAATTAACAATATTTTGCAGAGCATGCTTTTGTATTTATTGTCAACTAATGCTATCACAAAGTATATCTTGAATGAGATTCATAGAGTTTGTACCAGGTTTTATTGGAGTAATAATAAAAAAGTCTGGAGTAGACATTGGTCTCAAAGTTGAAGTTGTGTTTACTAAAATAAGAGAGTGGTATGAAATTTAGGTCTATATTTGATGTTTCTAAAGCTTTATTTATCAACTCGTATGAAAGTTTAGTGTACACGTACTTTATGGTATGATTTTATTGGAATAAGTACTATAAAAACCAAATACCTACTCTAGATCAATGGAAAAAGGGTCATAATTGTAGAAACTGATGTTAGAAGCTAGGGATGCCACTGAATATTCTATTTGGTGAAAACCTAGAAGTGGTAATGCCAACTTTTGGCACGATAATCGAACAAGATTAGGACCTTTAGCAAAATTAATGCCCTCTGATTATCCTATATATTTTTCCATTGATGAGATTAGTGAAGGTCTTGAAGGGGGACAATGGAATGAAAATTTCCTAGTTGAGAAATTACCACAACATATATGGATCATATGGTCAACAATCTCCCTATGGGGGATATATCTCATGAATGTGGTAAACCCTGGTGGCCCAACAAAAGTGGGCTATTCACTGTGAAAAGTGCTTGGGAGACGGTGAGGGAAAAAAGAGAAGTCATGGTTCTATCATAGCATGTGGAGTAAAGAACTTCATTTCAAAATGTTATTTTGTCTATAGAAGATATGAAAAGGCAAAATTCCAATACATAACATTGTGGCTAGAAGTGGAATTGCAATGATTTCCATATGCAGATGTTGTGCTAATCCACAAAAAGAAATAATGGAGAATTTATTCCTAATAGGCAAATTTACAGGAAACATACGGAGAATATATACTACAGCAACAGGTCTCCAAGGTCCTTTTATGCCAATTCGATAGGTTATAACTAAATGATGGAGTGTGTATGATGATTCAAAGTTAAAGCCTCTTATACATGCTACTCCTGTAATTATCTTATAGAAAATATAGGAGTGGAGAAATACAATTATTCATGGGAGACTATGTCAAGGAACAAAGTTATTTATGACAAATTATAAGCTACATCTATTAGCTAAATTAATTTGTTCATGGCTCAAATATTTTCCCTATACTGGCCAATATTAGTTCAATACATGGAAATTCAACTTACTTAGATCATTTTTAAGACTATCAAGCAGAATATCCTACCCATGGGGACTTACAAATGCAATACAAATTGAGTTGCAAAGTAATCCAGGCCCTGGCTCTTGGGCCTCTTATGTCAGAAACTGGATGGGAGATTTGGTACATGACAATGCTAGCACTATTCCTTTTACTACTAGTCTATGGACTGAAGCAAAAGCCATAAAAAAGGTATTGCATATTGTGTGAATCAACAACTACTTTCTCTTATAGTAGAAATTGACTCACTAATTATGCAACACATCTTAGAGGCTGAATGGAAGATTTTATGAAAGATTAGCATGGAGGTGAAGAATAGCAGAGATTGAGAGAGGAGAGCAGATATTCAGATTGTCCATATCATGTGTGAAGACAATCAAATAACATATTATTTAGCTAACATTGTGTTCTTTTTTGTAGGACCAATACAATATAACCATTTTAAAGATCTTCCAATAGGTGTAACAAAGTTACTCAACATAGACAAATAACAAATAGCAAGTTTGAGAAGGACTAAAGGTAGAAAACAACAACACACAAGAAACAATAGTTATACATAGTACATAAAATAACTTTCAGTTGAGTTGAGTAATACGATTACAACTGATGACTGAAGTCAGTTCTGAAAGTACAAGAGGGGGATGAAATGCTATATTTCATTTTTTTGAGTTGACTGTCTGTGAGGATCAGTCGACTACTAAACAGAGAAGAATAACTGATTAAAAGTACAAAAATGTAAGTGTTGTCAAAGTAATTAACACCAAATATTTTTATACTGGTTAGAATCTAGAATGAATCTTACTCCAGTCCCCTTTGATTGCAAGGGTATTCTTTACTAGTTCTTTAGTGGTTTCATTTTGGTAAAAGCTTTGAGAGTATTGTTCCTACGTCTATGCTGAATCCTTTTCTTTTCATTTTCTATTTTGATACAATGCCTCACCAACTATATTTTTTCTCTCCTCTCTTTTTCACTACACAACAAAACACAAGGTAGAATAATGTTTAATAAAAGTAGAGAAAAGAACTTGAGATGGTAGAGACGATTTGTATATTCTCTTCTTCAATCTTCCATGGCATTATATGAGATGAGATAGCCGTTGGAGAAGAACTTTGGTGAAGAAGGAAATCCAAGAGATTTGATCCTTGGAAAAGGATATGAAAGATTCTTTTTCCAAGAATAAGGGTGTACTGATTTCAATTCCTTCAAATTAGCATTATCTTTTGATCTTGCAATCTTCAACTGATTGATGCTGCTTGATTCAATCCTTTTTTATAAGGATTTATTCCTTTATGGGAGATAGGAAATCTTTGACTTATTGAGGCTACTTGATTCAATCCTTTCTGATAAGAATTTCTTCCTTTCTTTAAGGCGAGCAATCTTGACTCATTAATGCAGCTAGATTTTATCCTTTATGAGAAAGGCTTCTCGGTACTTCATTCCTTGCTTGTCACTTCATTCCTTTTTTTATCCTTAAACTCTTTTTGCTTTCCTTTTATGACATCACTATTCCAAAGCTTATGATACTTGATTCAGTCAACTTAATTTGTAAGTCAGCCATCCTTGAGTCTTTGTTCATTATCTTCTTGCACATGTAATTGACATTCATTAAAACAACACTAACAATCTTCCCCTTTTTGATGATGATAATTTTTAGCATTGTACATGTAATAAACTTCCTTTTTTAGTAGATGTGCTCCCCCTACTAGTTGACTGAGTGCTCCATAGTCAACTATTTAGCAGATATGCTCCCTCTGCCTAGTTGACTGAGTGCTCCATGGTTAACTGAGTGTTCAGTCGACTATACAGTGCTCCCTATGCCTATAGTATTCTCCCCCTTTGACATCATCCAAAAAGAAAAAAAAAACAGGCAAGGAACCATAACACAACATTGATGCAAAATAACTAAGGCATAAAAATAGAACATTTAAGTCATAGTAATAGTGCAAAACAATCAAAGTATGAGCTTAGGCTTTGGTTGTTCAAAAGTAAAAAGAACTAAGAAGAAAGGGCATCAGGATGAAAACAACGTAGGAAATACGTCAGAGTATTCACAGTAGCATCCTTCAGGTTGGTAAAGTGGTTTGGAAGAGAGGTAGAGAGTATCTGTACAGGTCTAAATCTGAGTGGACACCTTGATTGCCGCATTCATTACTTGATCAAGCTTGAGATAAATACAAGCAACATCAGTTCCTATTTCTTTTGAGACATCCCTTACCTTTTTCAATTGAAGGTGAGCAGCCATCAGGAGGTCCTTGAGATCATCAAGCTTAAATTCAATATCAACCAATCTACCAAGTATATCATTTGAATTTGAGAATCCAGGGTCAAGAGGAGTAGAACCAATAGGATGAGAAGTGGCAGTAGGACAACCTTCAGTTTTGAGAACCCACGAATTACCAGAACGAATGTAACCCATGCTAACAAAAACCCTTGGCTTATAACACTTTTTGAAAGGAATGGGAGAAAAGTCATCAAGGAAAATATTGTTGTCTTCCAGGATTCGAGTAATTAGAAGTCCATAAGGAAGACATGAAGGATCCAATGCAGAGTCAATCATGAAATTGAGAATGAAGAAGGATAACTTAATTTTCCAGTGGGAAACAAGGTAGTATGTAAATAGAGTATCATGCTGAGATAGAGTAGAGTGAGACCCAACACGAGGGAAAAAGGTTGTGAAGAGTATGTGAGCAATCACCCTAGTTTTAAGAGATAGATTTTTAGGACCAAGATGAGAAGATAAGTTCTCAGAAGATTCTAAGGCAATAACCCGTATTACCTGCTCAAAAGAGACATCAAAGTCAGAGGGCCAAGGATTTTTTGAATAGGTAGAGTAGCCAGAGCATTGACTATGGAAGATAGCATCAAACACATAACAGTCAAGAAAGATACTCTTACCATGAACTAGAGTCTCAAGTTCATAAGCTTTGAAAGATCTCATATTTTCATAGAAAAGGTGAATTAAGGGTTCATACACCACTTTAGGAGTGGTAGAGAACAGGTTCATCCACCCATGTTCTTCAAAGAATGGCTTGAGGGGGCAATGGAGAGATTCGAGTAAATCGAGATCAATAATACGACCATACACAAGGGTTTTCTGCTTGAGAGAGAGAGAAAAAGGGTTTCAATTGAGGGTCTCCAAAAATCTATTTTTACATCGAAAGAGCTGTCAAAATAAAACTTAACCTTCTTCTTTGAACTTTTAGAATCATCAAAGGTTTCAGAGTGTTTTCCCAAAGGATGGGAAGAGTCAGAAGAAAATTTGGAAAGAGACTATTCTGAGTAATCAGAATCCATATGAACAGGTGAGGAGGCTTTCCTTTTACTGTTAGGAGAAGGAAAGAAACTTTATGTGTAGGAGAAGAAGAGGAAGAGTTGTTTCATGGTTCAAAGTACACAAGTGAAAAGACTTGTGAATAACAAAAGGAAAAGAAAAGGCGCTGTAATTACTCCTTAAAAGTCGCATCTAGATGACATAAAAATTGTGAAAAATTAAGGCACACAAATTCTAATTAAGGGAATTTATTCAAATAAGGCAGTAATCAAAAGATGCACTCGTAAGAAATGTTTTTTAAGCAAAGGCTTAGAAATAATACCAAGAGATTTTTGAAAAATGCAAAATCTTTCTTCAAGCAAGGGTTTGTAAAAATATAAGCTAATTAAAACTCAGTGCTAACAAATGACAATTCAATATGACAATTTAAGACATGATCTCTAATAAAGTGATGCGTGATATCTATATGCTTAGACCTAGAATGATGAACAAGATTTTTTGTTAAATAAATAGCACTAGAATTATCACAGATAATAGGCACATGTTTAAAAGATAATTTATAATCACTCAATCGGTGAATCATCCAAAGAATTTTAGCACAACATACACAAATAAAGATATATTCAGCTTCATTGATAGAGATAGAGATACAATTTTGTTTTTTGCTGTTCCAGTAAATAAGGGCCTTTCCTAGAAGTTGAAAAGTTCCACTTATGCTTTTTCTATCATTTTTGTCACTTGCAAAATCTGCATCTGAAAAACCTTTAAGCATAAAGTCATTTTTGCTAGAGTACCACAGGCCATAAAATATTATTCCTACAAGATATTGAATAATATGCTTAACAGTAGTAAAATGAGATTCTTTTAGAGCTGATTGAAACCTTGTGCATTTACATATACTAAACATGATATTGGGTGGACTGGTAGTAAGATAAAGTAAAGATCCAATCATACCTCGATATTTAGTAGCATCTACTAATTTACCTTTGTCATCAGCATCAAGATTACAAGAAGGACTTATTGGAGTTCCCAAGGATTTGGTGTAATGTTACAATCCGATTTCTCGGTCATGATGGCACCTACAACCTCCCAGTAGGTGAACCAATCCTCGTAGCCTAGAATGGTCAGTAATGGGCTACTGTCTAACAATCTAAGCGGAAGAATAGTTTAATAAGTGAAAGCAAGGGAACAAGATGAAGAAAATAGATAATAGGAATCATATATATATATATATATACAATGCGGAAACTAAACTAAACCCAAAACCTGGTATCATAGTATAGAGCCAGAACTACATATAAGGAGTACAAATGATCCAAAACAATATATACAGATGTCTTCGAATGGTAATAGAGTACATAAAGCAAAATATAAACTAAAGCTAAGCCCCGGTCGCCAAGAGCTCACCCTCAGTCTAAAGTAGTCCCCAAAAAGATCTCTGAGCACAAATCACAATGATCTAGCAGCGATGGCCCACAATAGGATCTGCACCAGAAGAGACAGAGTGTAGTATGAGCACCAATTGTAAAGCAACCGGTACCTAGTAGGTATCATAAACCTACTAGGCACATATAAGATAAAAGAGCAGTAACAGACAGAATAGAAGCAAGTAGTCATAGAAATCAACAAAAAGTACACAGGAACTAGCCTAGAGGGAAGTCAGCAACACAACATACAAGGCTAGCAAGTAGAATATATATACACAACAGACACAAGTGTAAGCAAGAATCAACGCACCTGGGATCCTTGCAATAACAGTATATACATAATAAGTTTAAGAAATGGGCTGTATACTGGTAACCTCAAGTACAAGAAAAAGAAGAGAAAAATAAAGGTAGGCATGCTCGAAAATAGGAACCAATAACCCTACTACTCATACCAATCTCAAATCCAACAAGTAACAATTTAACCGTATATACTCTTATAAGCATAACCGTAACAGGGGATAACACCCCGAATAAGTAACAAGAGGCTACCTACAGTCCCCCGGCCGCCCATACAACTGAGGAATGCACACAAGCAAAAACAAAACCCTCTGACCGCCCGTACAACCAGAGCGTATACTCAATAAACAGAAAACAAGGGTGGAACCTCAAACAATGAATGATATGATGCATGATAACCTCAGGGTGGGATAGAAACTCTGTATGTACCTCCTCCGGTGCCGATCGGGCCCATCAAGTAGGTTCCATGGAAGGACACTGCCCGTATACCTCTACTCCGCCGTATAACCTCTCTCTGGAACACGCAGCCCGAAGCCCCAGGGCCAGACGACAAGGTCCATAGAGGTCCCGAACTCCATACTAAAACTCAGTATCAAAACATGTCATCTGGAAGCAAATCTGGGTTTAAGATAGAGACCCAGTCTCAAATATGCATGCTCAGACCCTGTCCAGGATTAAAATAGTGGGAAAATATCTCAAAAACCCCTCTAAGGGTTCCCGGGCATAACCGGGTCTAAACAGTAGAAAGTCATCCCAGATGCTCGGTCCGATTGAGGCTAAAACTATCCCAATTTAATAAGAAACTCAACTAGCACTCCGGCCTTGCCGCGTCTAGCATTAATAGTAAAGATGGTGATAGAAATCATAATTTGTCCTTCTTTTACCCCAAGAAGATTCATAAGCTCAATCAAACCATTTCCAATTCATTTCCATAAAAAACGAGCCCCCGGGGCCATTCAAAGTTTAGAAAACAATTCCAATAGGCCCGAAGCCAAAACCATAGTAAAACATGGATAAACCCTCTTTATATGCATGGAAATGAATTATCAACACAAATAGCCGCCCGACAGCTCACAATCAACTTATCGACCCTGCATAGGCTCCAATCACAGTACAACATAAATAGCCAGCATAATATCACGATAACGATGACCGAGACTCACGGGCACCCCCGAATAACCCACCGTCTATGTTCTAGAGTCAAAACAAGGCCACACAAGTCCATAAGGGTGATAACATAAACTACTAAGAATACTACACACAACATAGAGAAAAAATGGGGAGAATCGCAGAAAAGCGGTCAGGGTGTGTGGTACCAACCTAATAACCCAACCCAAGGATGCCAACTAGTACAATTTTATCTGATATATGCTAAGTCTAGGGTGTTAGACCGTAACCTACCCTATCATTCGATGACAAGCTACTAGAACAATGATGTCCAAGCTCGAACCACTATGAGAAGCTCCAAAACAAAATCAAACTCGAATTTAGGCTTGAATAACTTGACGTAGATAATTAATTTTCTTAATATCGCATCAAAATCTTTTTTTTTCCACACCTAATTTTTCAACGTATAAAGATACACATAAGCAGTGTTCAAATCTACCCTTCATATGAAAAGAAAATGAAAATAATGGTAGTATACCTATATGTGTACAGGTCGCAGGTCACTTTTAAAGGGTCAAAATAGATCATTGACTTATTTATCCCATAACTGCAAAATCATAATGTGTAGTGGTAGGAAATTCTTATGTTGCCACATAATCAACAACCTTTAGTGTTGGATCTATCCTTCACTTCCACGTGACAACCCCCACCTTTTTCCTTATCACTTTATGAAAGTACTCGGGTATTACATAGATTCATGGTAAAATATATATAACTTTTGAAATACATCATAATTAATAGAAAATTATTTCAAATACGACCTACTATACTATAACCATAATTTTCAACATAACTAAGTTTACTCTCTCCGTTAAAATATTAACAACCTATAAAACTCTTATAAAATAAATACATACACAAATATATCATAATAAAAATATTTTTCATAGACATTTAAAATATTTTAAGAAAGTAATAAAATACAACTTTTTACCACATTCAACTTTTAAATAAAATATTTTCAAATACGCGCGATATTAATAAAATTCTCAATTTTAGGCTCGCAGGCCTTTGCTACGGAACGAAGGTTAAGGTCATACTATCACAAATCACCATCGCACGATTTCGATACTCAGCTCCTAAGACATGGAATTGGTCATAAAGATCAACCGAATGGCCAGGGCACCAAACCATCGATCCCAGCAAGCCATAAATGACTTGGGGCCACTACATGAAAGCTCTAACAGTACAAGGAAAATGTATACGCGAAAATAACCGAAAGAGTCATTACATCATCCACTTCTAAAAAGGACTTTCATCCTCAATAGTCAAGGATAAGGAAGTACCTGAAGGCTCAAACAGCTGCCGATATTGAGCCCGCATATCTCTCTCAGTCTCCCAGGTAGCCTCCTTAACTGGACGGTGCCTTCACTGAACCTTAACAACTGGGATCTCCCGAGACCTTAATCTCCTGACATCTCTGGCCAAAATAGCTACCGGCTCCTCAACAAAGGCTAAACTCTCATCCAACTGAACTGAATCCCATTGCAATACATGAGACTCGTCTAGAATATACCACCGCAACATTGATACATGGAAAACCAGGTGCATAGCTAAAAACATCAGGGCATGGCTAACTGATAGGCAACACTACCAACCCTCTGGAGAATCTCAAACGGCCCAGTGTACCTGGGGCTAAGCTTTCCCTGCCTACCAAATCTCATCACGCCCTTCATGGGTGATACACGGAGAAATACCAAGTCACCAATACTAAATTCCAAGGCACGAAGCTTACGATCAGCATAACTCTTTTGCCTGCTCTGAGCTGTCCGAAGTCTGTCTTGAATCACTCAGACTTGGTTTAAGGAATCTCGAAGCAAATATATACTCTGTGGCCTAGACTCAAAACCATCAAACTAACCAACCGACGATCTGCAACGCCTATCATACAAAGCCTCAAAAGGTGCCATGCCAATACTCGAATGAAGACTATTATTATAAGCAAACTCTGCCAAAGGCACAAACTGACCCCAGGAACTTCCAAAGTCAAGAACACAGGCCCGAAGCATGTCCTCCAGGACCTGAATGGTCCTCTGGGACTGGCCATCTATCTGAGGGTGGGAAGCAGTACTAAGCTGAACTTCTGTACCCAAATCTCACTGAATAGCCCTCCAAAACTGAGATGTGAACTGAGTGCCACCGTCTGAAATGATAGAGGCTGGGACCCCGTGCAATTGAATAATCTCACGAAGGTAGATCTGAGCTAACCTCTCTGCACTATAAGAAGTCTGAATCGGCAACAAATGTGTTGACTTAGTCAGCCTATCAATAATCACCCATACGGAATCAAACCCACGAGAAGTACAAGGCAAACCAATATTGAAGTTCATAGTAATCCCTTCCCACTTCAACTCAAGAATGGGAAGTTGCTGCATTAAACCACCAGGTCTCATGTACTCGAACTTCACTTACTGAAAATTCAAGCATCGATATACAAACTCCACTACGTCCCGCTTCATACCACTCCACCAGTAAAGATAAATCAAATCTCTATACATCTTTGCTGCTCCAGGATGAATGGAGTATCTAGAACAATGCGCCTCACGGAGTATCAACGGAATCAAATCACCAACCCTCATAATACAAAGTCGGCCCTCAAACCTCAGAATGCCATCAGAACCCAAAGTAGCCTGGTTAGCCTCACCCCGAACTACCTGTTCACAAAGGTCATACAAACTCTAATCCTCAAATTATCGGCTCTGAATCTGATCAACTAGAGTAGAACAAACCTCAACACTAGCAAACACTCTTCTAGGATCTGACAAGTCAAGCATAACCAATTGGTTAGCCAAGGACTGGATGTCCAAGGCCAACGGTAGCTCAAAAACTGCAAGTGAAGCTAGGCTGCCCATACTCACAGCCTTCTGACACAATGCATCCACTACCATTTTTGCCTTGCCCGGATGGTTTAGAATAGTGAAATTATAGTCCTTCAGTAGATCAATACATCTCCTCTGCCTCAAGTTCATATCCCGATCACTCATAATGTACTGAAGGCTACGGTGATTGCTGAATATCTCACAGTGAACTCCATATAAGTAGTACCTCCAGACCTTGAGTGCGAAGACTATCGCTGCCAACTTCAAGTCATGAGCGGGGTAGTTGTGCTTGTGAATCTTCACCTGTCTTGATGAATATGCTATCACTCGACCCTGATGCATCAACACACAACTAAGACTGACCCCTAAAGCATCATAATACACGGAGAAACTCTGACCCTCAACCGGCAAGGTCAAAATTGGAGCTGAAGTCAATAAGGCCTTAAGCCTCTGAAAGCTATCCTCGCACTAATCCGACCACTGAAATGGGACATCCTTACTAGTCAGCATAGTCAAGGGTGCTGCTATGGAAGAAAATCCCTGAATGAACCATCTGTAGTAACCTGCTAACCCAATAAAGCTGCGGACCTCAGTAGCAGTAGTAGGTCTGGGTCAATCACAAACCGCTGAAATCTTTCCTGGATCAACCCTAATCCCATCCTGAGGCACCACGTGCCCTAGGAATGTAGCTGACTCAAGCCAAAACTCGCACTTTGAGAACTTGGCATAAAGCCGATGATCTCTCAAAGTCTGGAGTAGAACACTCAAGTGCTGCTCATGGTCATATCTACTCTGCAAGTATACCAAGATGTCATCTATGAAAACTATCACAAATGATTCCAAATATGGGCCAAGCACCACGTGCATCAAGTTCATAAAGGCTGCGAGGGCATTAGTCAACCCAAAAGACCTCACTAGGAACTCATAATGGCCATAACGTGTCTTGAATGCTGTCTTAGGGATGTCCTCCACCCTAATCCTCAATTGATGGTAGACGTACCTCAGATCAATCTTTGAAAACACGGCTGATCCCTGAAGCTGATCAAAAAAGTCATCAATCCTCGACATCAGATACCTATTCTTCACTATCATCCTATTCAGCTGCCGATAATCAATACACATCCGCATCGGCCCATCTTTCTTCTTCACACACAGAATATGAGCACCCCAAGGTAACACACTTGGTCTAATAAACCCCTTAGCTAACAGATCTTGGAGCTGCTCCTTAAGCTCTCTCAACTCAGCAGGAGCCATACGGTAAGGAGAAATAGAAATGGTCTTGGTGCCCGACTCTAACTCAATAAAGAAATCAATATCTCTCTCAGGTGGAAGGCCTAGCAGGTCGGTAGAAAACACATATAGGAAGTCTCTAACCATAGGAACAAACTCAGGAGACGAAGGGTCAACACTAGCATCTCAAACATATGCTAGATAAGCTAAACACCCACGGGAAATCAACTTTCTAGATCGAAGACAAGAGATGATCCCAGATGGTGCATGGCTAACATAACCCTGCCACACAACTGAGGATACACCAGGCATGGCTACGGTAACGGTCTTAGCATAATCATCCAAGACCGCGGTGAGGGGATAACCAGTCCATGCCCAGTATCACATCAAAATCTAACATATCGAGTATCATAAAATCACCTCAAGTCTCCAAATCACAAACTGATATCACACAGGATCTCACAATCTGATCCACTACTAAAGAATCTCCTACTGGGGCCGAAAGAGAAACATGAACTAATAATGGCTCACTAGCCAACCCCAAAGAAGGTAGAAAGTAGGCACATACGTATGAACAAGTGGATCCAGGATCAAATAAAGCCATAGCAGACTAATGGCACACAAAAATTGTTCCTGTAATCACAGCATCCAAGGCCTCTACCTTCGGTCTCCCAGGGACAGCATAGAACTGACGATGACCTCCACCTGCCCGAATGCCATCCCTACCACCTGCTTTGCAATGCAGAGCACTACCTCTACCCTGACCACTACCCTCTTTAGCCGGAGGCTGAACTACTCATAAAGGATCGGCCGGCTGAACTGTACCCTATTGGGGGTAATCTCTAGCAAAATGACAAATCACACCATAAGTAAAACAAGCCCCTGATGGCCTACTTGGTCGAGATGGACCAGCAGATACCATATGGACACCATGTCCTGATGCCCCATAAGTTGTACCCCTCTAAGACTGACCACTATGGCCCTGATGGCTGCTTTGACCCTGCTCTAATTGGGTACTACCGGAAGTCTGAAGTGAAGCCTGAACCGGTTGGCTGGACTAACCCTGGTGCTGCTGTGGCTACAAACCCTGGCCCCACTGGCCTGAACCTCTACCACCCACTGTAGGAACCCTGATATCGAGGCCTCTTATCTCTGGCCCCCTGATCATGTTGCTGTAAGTCCTCTATAGTATGGGCATAGTCTGTGATAGCCTGAAATGACTGACCACCGATAACTAATATCTCAGCTGGCTGCCTAATCTTTGTCCTCAAACCCCATACAAATCTGTGAATCCTATCTTCCTAGGCAGGAATGATCATAGCTCCAAATAGTTCTAGCTGACGAAAATGAGTCTCACACTCTGAGACAGTCATAGAATCTTGCATAAGCTGAGTAAAATACTCCATGCAATGCTCACAATCACTCTGAGGTAAGAACTTGGCCATAAAGACCTCATAGAACTCAGACCAGGTCAAAGGAGGCGATGTAGAAGATCTGCAAGCAAACTGTGCCCTCCACCATAACTTAGCTAGACCCTCTAGCTGATATGTAGTATAACCAACCCCGTGAGTCTCTAACAAATCCAAATGATGCAACATCTCCTCACAGGTAGTAATAAAGTCATGTGGGTCCTGTTTAGAAGCACCGACAAACCTTGGAGGTGCTAATCTCAAAAACCTATCCAACGCCTTCTGCTCCGACTCTGTCATAGCTGGGAGAGGAGAAAGAGGCTGTGCAATTGATGGGACCAAAATGACCTCTACACAGGGATTCACAATAGCAGGCTGTGCTCCTGGAGTCTATGCACCCAAGGTTGCCCCTTGAGCCGATGTCTGTGCTACCTCAGAAAGCCACTCACCAATCATACCCAAAAGTTGTAAAAGTAAACCCCGAATATCTAAAGACTGAGCTGGGGCTGAGGCTGGCACTGGAGTTGGAGGTACCTGGGCTGTCCCCTGATCCACATGCTGCTCGAGCTCTATCTCAACTCTAGCAGCTTTAGCAGGTGTTGCTGCTCAGGGGTGTCCTCGACCCCTAGCTGGAGTTGGAGGCTCATCTCCACCTGACGTCGATGCTCTTGTATGAACCATCTACAAAAGAATGAAGTAGAACAAATCAATGAAAGAGTCGTATTTCCTAAGATATCACTGTAGCTTCCTGAAGATTGAGTATGAACGTCTCTTCCCTGATCCGCAGGACTCTATTAGACATTGGCTCCTAAACCAATGACATCAGTGAACCTAGGCTCTGATACCAAGCTGTCATGACCCAATTTCTTGGTCATGATGGCACCTATAACCCCTCTAATAGGTGAACCAATCCCTATAGCTTGGAACGGTCAGTAATGGGCTAACTATCTAAGAATATAAGCGGAAGAACAGTTTAATAAGTGGAAGCAAGGGAACAAGATAAAGAAAATAGATAACAAGAATCATATATATGTACAATACAGAAACTAAACCAAACCCAAAACTTGATGTCATAGTATAGATCCAGAATTACATATAAGGAGGATCATTATATACAGATATCTCCGAATGGTAATAGAGTACATAAAGCAAGAGATAAACTAAATCTAAGCTCCGCTCACCAAGAGCTCACCCTCAGTCTGAAGTAGTCCCCAAGTGGGATAGAAACTCTGTATGTACCTCCTCTGGTGCCGATCGGGCCCAGCAGGTAGGTTCCATGGAAGGACACAACCCGTATACCTCTAATATTCTATATACCCTCCCTTTGGAACACACATACTAAATCCCCAGGCCCAGAAGGCAAGGTCCATGGAGGTCCCGGACCCCATACTAAAACCCAGTAATCAAAACATGTCATTCGAAAGTTAGTTTGGGTTCAAGATAGAGACCAAGTCTTGCATATGCATGGCCAGACACTGTCCAGGACTAAAATAGTGAGAAAATATCTTAGAAACCCCTCTAAGGGTGCCCAGGCATAACCCAGTCTAAATAGTAGAACGTTATCCCAGATGCTCGGTCAGACCGAGGCTAAAACCATCCCAATTTAATAAAAAATTCAACTAGCACTCTTGCCTTGCTGTGTCTAGCGTTAATAGTAAAACTGGTGATAGAAATCATAATTTGACCTTCTTTTACCCCAAGAAAATTCAAGCTAAATCTAACCATTTCCAATTCATTCGAATTGAAAGTGGCCCCCCGAGGACATGCAAAGTTTAGAAAACAATACCAGTAGGCCCAAAGCCAAAACCATAGTAAAACATGGATAAACCCTCTTTATATGCAGGGAAATGAATTACCAACACAAATGGCCACCCGACAGCTCACAATCAACCTATCGGCCCTGCACAGGCTCCAATCGCTCTACAACACAAATAGCCAGCATAATATCATGATAACAATGCCCGGGACTCATGGGCACCCCTGAATAATCCACATTCTATGTTCCAGAGTCAAAAAAAAGCCACACAGGGCCATAAGGGTGATAACATCAACTACTAAGAATACTACACACAACAAAGAGAAGAAATAGGGCAAACCATGAAAAAGTGGTCAGGGTCTATGGTACCAACCTAATAACCCAACCCAAGGATGCCATCTAGTACATTTTTATCCGATATATGCTAAGTCTATGGCATTAGACCATAACCTACCTGTCGTTCGATGATAAGCTACTAGAACGATGAAGTCCAAGCTCGAACCGCTCTGAGAAGCTCCAAAATGAAATCAAACTCGAATTTAGGCTTGAATAACTTGATGTAGATAATCAATTTACTTAATATCGCATCAAAATCTTTTTTTTACACACCTAATTTTCAATGTATAAAGATACACATAAGCAGTGTTCAAATCTACTCTCCGTATGAAAAGTGAATGAAAATAATGGTAGTATACCTATATGTGTACATGTTGCATATCACTTTTAAAGGGTCAAAATAGATCATTGACTTATTTATCCCATAGCTGCCAAAATCATAATGTGTATTGGTAGGAAAATTCTTATGTTGCCACTTAATCAACAACTTTTAGTGTTGGATCTATCCTTCACTTCCACGTGGCAACCCCCACCTTTTTCCTTATCACTTTATGAAAGTACTCGGGTATTACATAGATTCATGGTAAAATATATATAACTTTTTAAATATATCATAATTAATAAAAAATTATTTCAAATACGACCAACAATATTATAACCATAATTTTCAACATAACTAAGTTTACTATCTCCGTTAAAATATTAACAACCTTTAAAACTCTTATAAAATAAATACATACACAAATATATCATAATAAAGGTATTTTTCATAGACATTTACAATATTTTAGGAAAGCAATAAAAATATAACTTTTTACCACATTCAACTATTAAATAAAATTTTTTCAAATATGCGCGATGTTAATAAAATTCTCAATTTTAGGCTCGCAAGCCTTTGGTATGTGATGATGGTTAAGGTCATACAATCACAAATCACCATCGCACGATTTTAATACTCAGCTCCTAAGACAGGGAATTAGTCATAAAGACCAATCGAATGGCCAGGGCACCGAACCACCGGTCCCAGTAAGCCATAAATGACTTGGGGTCGCCATAGAAAAGCTCTAATAGGACAAGGAAAACATATACACGAAAATGACTGGAAGAGTCATTACATGTAATGACCTATTCGATCATTATTAAAATACACCTCGTTATGGGTAAGCTATTCATTCAAGGAAATGGGTTAGAAAATTTCCGGTTAGAGAATTATAAATTTTGGGCTAGGCTAGTCTCGGATAAATTTTGAGAGAGGTAAGGTCTAAGGAAATCTGGGAAAAGATTAGGTAAAATTTCCAAGGTTGAGCTATTTTTTCCATTAGCAAAGGAGTTAAGGAGTCTGTGGGGCTTTTTGGAAGTGAATTCGGGTGAGTAAAACTCCCGATATCAAAGTTAATATGAAAGGGTTGGTTTGGAATGTCAAGATTTAAAGTGTGTTGTAAAATGGGAAATTTTGGAAGGATTCCCGAGGTTTTATCCTATGTTAATTGTTGTAGGGGTTGACACACTTCTATAATAATGACCACTATAACAGAGAAATTCTCACTGTAGCAGAAGTCAAGGCGGTCAACCCCGCTATAGCGGGTGTCTATTATTATTGCAATGCTGCTATAACTGGATTTGGGATGCTATAGTGGGATGCCGAGACAAAAAAACTTAGAATTAGGTCTTATAATTTCATTCTCTCCTCTTCAATTTCAAACAGGTAAGGGTTGCTCCAAAAACTCTCCTAGGTTGATCCAAGGCTGGGGATCAATAGAGAGGAAGGATATCTGCTCGAATGGGTAAAACCCATGGATTCCATGTCCACTTTCTGTCAGGATTCACCTCCATGGAGACAGAAGTTCTTGTTCAAACTTCTGCAGTGGATGCTTGGTGTCTAGGTAGGCAAGGTTTAACTGAGTAGACTTAGACCTGTAATTCATTGCATGTTATTATTGTAGAATGACAAGAGAATTCAGGCTTAGGCCTTCTGGCACGGAGTCTGGAGGGATATCATATTGATTGTTTGGTTACCTGAAGGGGGAGGATGTTATTATGGGTAATGTGAATCGATTCTCATGTTATCATTGATGTTTGATGCTAAATTTTAGTGGGACTAGATTATTGGGTAGTTTCGGGGAACTAGTAATATGTACGCGTGAATGAATTGCTAGGTGTTAGCGAATTTTCCCAGGTAGTAAATTAAGAGAAATGGGATGAACAAGAAGGGTTTGAAACCCTTAATGTAAGGGGATGAATTCCCTAAAGTGTGCTTACTTTTCTAAAGGGGCCCAAAATTTGATGTAAATGACTATATGTGTCTAGAGGGTAAACTGGGAGTTCGTATTTGGATAGGTCATCAAGGTTGGGGTTATGAACTAGGTTTGTTGGGTAAGTGATGGTTGTTTGCTTCTCATTTGCAATATGTGTGCATTGTAATTGTTGCTTAGTATTGTCTGCACATTATATGGTTTAGGGAATTAAATGATGAATGTCTATGATATCTGGTTGTCAATCATGTGAAATGAACTTGTCTTAGTACTTGTTGGTTCACAAGCATAGTTGCATTCAATATTGTTGATTGTTAGATTGTGAGTGATATTCAGTTAGCTCGGGTACTTCGCCTGGTATGGGATACTTATATTGGTTAGCTCGAGTTCCACGACTGGTATGGGATATCTATCGGTTAGCTCAGATACCATGCCTGGTACAAGTTCTATATCAGTTGGCTCTGATACCATGCCTGGTTCAAGTTATATTATAGTTAGCTTGGGTACCACGCCTGGTATGGGATTGAGTGTTATATGTGTGTTGGATCCTTGAGTGAACCAGGATTATTGTTATTGATGTTCATTACTTATTGGTTCCTTGAGTGAATTAGGCTTATCTGTTATTGGTGTTCATTATATGTTGTTTCCTTGAGTGAATTGGGTTTATCTGTCAGTGATGTTCATTACATGTTAGTTTCTTGAGAGGGTCAGAATTTACTATTACTTGACATGCATATTGGTCCTTGAAGGGCCGGGTTGGTGTGCTTAAGTGATAAGGTGGTTTTGTTTGTAAATCGAGGTTGAATGTTAAACATCATAGATGATGTCCTAGGGATCCTTGGGAGGTCCGAGTAGCTTGCAAGCAGTGACACAATTAAATGTGGTCTGTTTACTTGCATAGTTAGACATGCTTATATGGTTGTTGAGTCCAGTTATTGACTGGGGGTCTTATTGATAGTCATATAGACTTGGTTATTTTATATTGCCTTGTAATATTCGATTAATATCGTACCCTTGCAATTCCCCTTTTGGTAAGAGTGACATATCGGTAGGTTAGTCGGTCACAAGACTAAGGATTGTAAGGCATATTGTGTGATGGGTTCAAGAAGGGTGAACTTGGAGGGCCTAAGGTTCCTAGGGAGTCAGGTTTGACTGGGTTAGTGAAACAAGGCTAGTATTCTGTGAGTGCCTGAATCGGAGAGATGTCAAGGGTAAGGAACCTTGAGGGTTGAATACGCATAACTCATAGGTAGTCCATTATTTGGCTAAGGGCTAATGGTCAAGGTTGTTGACTTAGGATCTTAATTTGAGTCAGGGTGGTAAATCAAGGTTTTGTATATTATCTCTCAATTTGCTAGAAGGGGTGGATAGTAAACCTAATTTTTTAGCTTGGAACCACTAAGGTGCTTATAGTAGTTGGTAAGATAGGTGACCTGGTAAATCCTAGTGTCATGTATGGCCATTTGGTTATGACCAAGATAGAATGGTGGAAGGGCTCAGAGGGGTGGAGTTGGCAGTGGAACAAGGTAGGAAGGCTTGGGATAAAAAATATAGGTTCATAGCGGTGATATCATGGTAGTAAATATGGATGACAGAGGACTAGATTATTGTAACTTCACATTGCATGTTCTTGGTGATTCTTACCTAATATTATATGGTGGATTTGGGTTGACCAATGATGTCTACCAGTACGTGTTATTTATACTGATAGTACTCTTGCTATACCTTTTGGGTATGGTCTGGTTACAGGATCAGTGATGTTTCTTAGGTACAGGACGGTGGTGATCTCAAGAAACTTCATCTCTTTGTTTCTATGATGGAAGTTGTGTCTATTTTTTGTATTTTGTATCTTTCCTTTAGAGCTCTTATACATATTTAGACAAGTTCCTAGGGAGGATTTTTTAGTTAAGCTTTTGTTCAAAGGGTTTTATTGTATTAAAGATTGATAACTAGTTTAGTATTAAAGGCAAGATTTCATTTCCTTACTTATTTCCACAGGCCCATTTTAATTAGGGTGGTAAGGGTTCTCCTATTTAGGTGCTTAGAGTAGGTGCTCTCATCACTCGGTAGTTGGGTCGTGACAATTTGGTATAATTTCCTAGGTTACCGATCTCCCAGTACAAGAGCAAATATCGAATAAAGTCCTTCAGATTGGTGTGTAGACATCCACATCTAATATTCGGGGAGCTATGAAGCATTCTAGGAAATTACCTCTCTTATTTCACTCCTTTCATGTGGTTTGTTACTTGCTTGTATGGGTTGAGTCCAATTGGTATCTTAACAAGGTAAATAGATGCTGTTATTTTTGGCTGAAATGACACAAGCAAGGGAAATTAGAACCGGGAAGGTTCCAATTTGTATCTGGCTTGGGAGACTATGTAAAGGCATGGATGAATTGGCTAACGGTTATCTATGAGATGAATAGATGATAATGAACCTGATTTGATCGAATGCTGAAGCTTGAGACTTGTGATTTTGTGCATTGCATTATTTGAATGACTGCAAATGTGTGGTGTGTAATTGCTTGAGTTACTTTGAAATTTATGGTTAGTTAAGAGTTTTAACTTGGTTATATGTGATTGGTTAAAGGGTTAACTGCTATGTGATTTAACTAAAAATTTTTTGTTAAGTTTTGGGCATGGACTTACCATTGGTAAAAATGGTAAGGGGACATGATCATTTGTGACTGTGGGGAAAATCTGATTTTAGAACAGTCGGGATTTATTGGGAACCATGGGGAAAAAGGGATAATCTTGTATGATAGCGGGAATGTGATGTTATGACCAACTTTCTGGTGTATTTCGTAACTGATCTTATGATAATGTGGTACTAAATTCTCAATTATGCATTGCTGGGGATGGTCTTGGGGTTATGTTAAGACTATGACGCGATTTCAGAGGTTAACGTTGTAACATGGAAAGGGAATAAGGGAATTTTGCATAAAATGGTAAATTTGCTAGGTTGCTGTTGTTGGGGGTCGCCATAGTGGTGTGCAAGCTACTATAGAGGGAGGGGCAGGGCAAGATCCCTATCCTGTCTTCCCCTATTCTATTTTTCATTCGCGAGTTGTATGAAATTGCTAGTTGAGCTGCGAGATATTGCATGAATTATAAAAATTAGCATCCATGTGCTATAAAAGGAAAGGGTAGATATGGTAGCCTGGGGCATAAGAGTAATTGGCTTGATATGGGTGATGTTTCCTGTTTGAGGTAACTTATACGTATTTGAACATCAGACATTATTTGACTCGGTGATTTTTACCCTTGATTGAGTAACTACTTGCATTGTAATGATAATGTGTAGTTAGTGAGGAAATCATGAGATTATGATGGAACCAAGTTTTTGGGTATTGGTAAAATTATGACTGTCCATTGGTAGGAATAGTCACTCATCCAGTATTTAGCAAAATGACCCATAATTGGATGAGTAGTGTGGGACACTGTTCATAGGCTTATTGTAACACCCCAAAATCCGGTCCAGCTTTCAAACTTAGAAAATCTGAGAATTTTGAACTTTTCGAGAATTATGGGTCCAAACCACATGCCGTGGTTTGAACCATAGGCCGTGGAATAGAGTTATGGTTTGCCTTCTGTAGGATTAGCCTCTGGTCTGAGAACCAGGATTGACTTCTACGGACCATAGTTTGAACTACAGACTGTCCTGTCGACTCGTGAAATTGATCTGAGGTCTGCTAAAGTTCCCTGAGAATCATGAGTTGGTCTACGGACCATAGTTTGAACTACAGTCCATCCTGTTGACTCGTAGAACCTCTTCTGCAAGTTAAATCTTGGTCCAGGAATCACGAGTTAAAACCATGAGTCGTGGTTTATTCTACGGCTCGTGGAATGCACCCGTGATCCCTGAAGCTGAACTTTTTATAGCTTCTCCTTAATTAAATCTTAGGGGTATTTTTATAATTACCCACCCTTTTAACTCCTAAGTGAGGTCGTTTTGACCATTTTTAGTAGGGTTTTATTCCCTAATAGCCTTAGCTCTACTCATTCCAAGCAATTCTATTCCAAAAGAAGAAAGAACTCCTTCAAGCTCCAAGCCTCAAGCTCCAAGTTCAAGCCTCCATTTCTTTTCATCTTAAGATCAAACAATCTTCAATAAAGTATGTGGGTATTCAATAAGGGATTTGTTTCACCTCTATGTCCAAAACTCATGATTTTTACTTTGATTTATGAATTTATAAAATTAGGGTTCTTACCCAAATTTGAAAAAAACTTATGGGTTCAGTTTTAAAGCTTCAATTCATGGTTTCTTATTGCTTATCTATGTTTTATTTAAGGTCTCTTAATTGATTTCAAAAGCTCATGCATTAAAGATGATTTCTAGCATGATTCTATTGAATTGCATGATTTCAAGTGAAAATTGGCATGTTTAGATGACATGGCCTTATGTATTTATGAAATTGCATGCCTAATTCTTTAAGTTATGAATTTAGAAAAAAACGTAGATTTTGAATTATGGCTATGCTAGTTTCAAGGACTTATGATATGAGAATTGCATGGCATCAGATATGTCTTTATGCTTTTTCAAAAAGATTTGAAATCAAATATGCCACAAGTATGTTATGAGCTATATGCATATTTTGGGAGTAGTATTTAGCACCGAGCGACAAGGGTCGATCACCCAAGTCCAAAACTACATTGTAAGTGTAGGTTATGAATCGCCCTATGGGCTTATGAAAGTGGTTCCACATTTGATCATGGTGTCCTGTGCTTTAGCGGGCATTAGGACAGCTTTGCCAACTAGGGTTATATAATTAGATTATGGTGTCCCATTCCTTGGCATGGTTTAGGACAACTTTGCAAACTAGGATTATATAGTTAGATTCCATGAAGCTCGCATGGTCTATTGTCAGTTATAAGAAACTCCCGTATGAATATTTTTAAGTCTCATGCTATGTTACCTTTTATCTCATGCTTAAATTATGATATTTCTTATGACTTCTCTTTTATGCATGATTTCAGTTTTTACTATGTTTTAAGCACGTTTTAAGTATGTTTTAACATAATTATGCATATCTCACATACTCGGTATATCATATAGTACTGACACATATTTTGTGATGCATCCTCTTGATGATGCAGACTCAGGTTTCCTCCCTCAAGAACGTGGCTAGAGACCGCATGCCATTCCAGACAGTGTTGGTGAGTTCTCATTGTTCGAGGGCTAGTTATAATCCTAGTTGTTTTATGGCTATTACTTTCGTACTTTGAGTTACCTAGGGTCTTCTCCTAGCAACTCCTTATGTCATGTGTAGATGCTTTTCAGACATAGACAATATTCAAGTTTCCCTTTTTGGATCATGTTTCATCTCGAATTTATCATTATGGATTGGGTTGCCTAGATTTCTGTTTATGCTTCCACTATGTTTTTTATAAATGTCTGAGTATGCTATGACCAAGGGTTAACTTGGGGCACTTGTGGTCTTGGGTCTCCAGTTATGCCTAGGGGTAGTCTCAGAGCGTGAAAAACTTAGTAACAGAGCCTCAGGTTCAAGAGTCCTAGGATGTCTAAAAGCCGCATCGAGTAGAGTCTCTTTTATGTATGTGAAGCACGCCACACTTATGAGAGAGAATCTGTGAGGTGTCTAAGGAAAAACTTTACTTCATTCTTGATCAATATCGTGCGATAGAGTTTAACACTATTAATACTCTAATCCATTCTTTATGCATTTGAGATTATGCCTCATCGCCATGCCATGCCTCGCCGAGCTGCTCAAAATATTGTCCTTCCAATTCCAGACCCCGAAGTCACAAATGCAGTGTTCAGTAATTCTATTCATATGCTAGCTCAAACTATGGCAGTTCAGGACAATCAACAGGCTCCTATCCCCGTCCACCCTCAAGGTGGAATAGCGGTCGAGTTCGAGATTTCATTCGCATGAACCCACTTCACTCAATGGAAAGATGCTAGGGATATGGATGTGGTCCCTATGACTTGGAAATATTTTGAGAGGGCTTTTCATGACCGGTTCTTCTCGAGGGAGTTGAGGCAAGCTAAGGTTAAAGAGTTCGGAATTTGAGGCAAGGTTCTATGTCGGTTTAGGAATACGGATTGAAGTTCACCCAACTTTTTAGGTATGCTCCTTCCATGGTGGTTGGACTATGGGATGAGATGAATAAGTATGTTTATAGAGTATCGGATCTGGTAAACAAGGAGTGTAGGTCCGTGATGCTTTTGGGTGACATGAATATTTCTTGACTTATGACTCATGCCTATAAGATTGAGGGAGACAAGTTGAGAGAGATGATAAGGGAGAACAAGAGGGTAAGATCTGAAAGTTTGGGTTTCGGCCATTAGAGGTCCAGAGGCGGACATCACTCTTCGTTTCAGAAGAAATCATCAGGGCCCATTAATTCTTCAACTAGTGTTCCTACCCAAGCCCCTACGCCTTGTCATGATCAGACTGGCAAAGGATCTGGTTCCTATTTACAGGGAAGTGTTGCCAAGGGGCCTTTCTACCTCATTTTCAGCAAGTGTGGAAAGAGTCATCTGGGTGAGTGTATAGCCAGTTTCGGTAGTTTCTTCGGGTGTGGTCAGTCTGTATATCAGATTAGAGATTTTCCTTTAGCCAGGAAGGGACAGGGAGGTGGTAGGACTCAGTCTACCCCAGCAACATCAGGAGGTCGACCATCCCAGTAGGGCACTGCTTCTAGTTCTGGTGGTTAGCGCTAGAACTGTATTTATACCATGTCCTCAAGCCAGGATCAAGAGAGTTCACTGGACGTTGTGACTGGTATGTTAAAAGTCTTTTCTCTCGATGTGTATGCTTTATTAGATCCAGGTGCCTCCTTATCTTTTGTGACCCCTTATATTGCTTGCAAGTTTGAAATTTGCCCTGAAAAACTTTTAGAACCCTTTTGTGTTTCTACTTCTGTTGGTGAGTCAGTCCTAGCCAAAAGAATCTACTGAAATTTCCCTATCTCAGTCCTTCATAGAGTCACTTTGGTGGATCTAGTAGAGTTGAAGATGACTGATTTTGATATTATTCTTGGTATGGATTAGTTGTATGCTTGTTATGCCTTGGTTGATTGTCGTACTCGAGTCATTAGTTTCAAGTTTCGAAATGAACCTATCGAGAGTGGCAAGGTAGTCCTCCATCCTCGAAGGATCATTTTATATCTTATCTTAAGGCTAGGAAGATGATTTTTAAGGGTTATGTTTATCATATAGTTCGGGTGATGGACACGGAGTTCGAAATCCCATCTCTCCAATCAGTTTTTATTATGAATGAATTTCTAGAAGTATTTCCCAAAGATTTGCCCAAAGTCCTTCCCGAACGGGAGATCGACTTTGGAATAGATCTTCTCCCAGATACAAATCTTATCTCTATTCCTCCTTATAGGATAGCTCCTGCGGAGATTAAGGAATTAAAAGGCCAGTTGAAAAACCTCCTTGATAAGGGTTTTATCTGACCAAGCATATCTCCATGGGGTGCTCCAGTCTTATTCATGCGAAAGAAAGATGGTTCCCTCAGAATGTGTATCGACTACTGTCAGTTGAACAAGGTCACAATCAAGAATAAGTATCCTATTCCTAGAATTGATGACTAGTTCGATCAGCTTCAGAGTGCCATCTACTTCTCTAAGATCGACCTTAGATTCGGTTATCATCAGCTTCGTGTTCGAGAGTGTGACATTTCGAAGACATCCTTCAAAACTCAGTATGGTCATTATGAATTTGTCATTATGTCTTTTGGACTAACCAATGCTCCTGCAGCTTTTATTATTTGATGAACCGTGTGTTCAAGCAGTAGCTGGATATGTTTGTGATTGTTTTCATTGATGATACTCTTATCTATTCTCGAGTGAGGAGGAGCATGTGGACCATTTGAGAGTGGTGTTGCAAATTCTCACGTGCCGACAGTTATTTGCTAAGTTTAGCAATTGTGAGTTTTGGATGCAATCTATTGCTTTTTTGGGTCATATTGTGACTAGAAATGGTATTCGAGTTGATTCTCAAAAGATCGAGACAGTAAAGAACTGGCCTAGACCCACTTCCCCATCTGATATTAGGAGCTTTCTAGGTTTGGATGGTTACTACAAGAGGTTTGTGAAAGGGTTTTCTTCCATTGCTTCCCCATTGACTCAGTTGACTCAGAAGAAGGTGAAATTTTAGTGGTCTGATCTATGCGAGAAGAACTTTCAGGAATTGAAGACTAGATTGACCACAACTCCAGTGTTGGCTCTACCCGAGGGCCTAGATAACTTTGTTGTGTATTGTGATACTTCTAGGATTGGTTTGGGTTATGTTTTGATGCAATGTGGTAAGGTGATTTCTTATTCTTCTAGATAACTTAAGATTCATGAGAAGAACTACCCTACTCATGATCTTGAGTTGGTGGCCATGGTTTTTATTTTGAAGATTTGGATACATTACTTGTACAGTGTTCACGTGGATGTATTCACCGATCATAAGAGTCTTCAGTATGTGTTTAGTCAAAAAGAATTGAATCTTCATCAAAGGAGGTGGCTTAAGCTTCTTAAGGATTATGATATGAGTGTGCTTTACCATCCGAGTAAGGCCAATGTCGTGGCGGATGCACTTAGTAGGTTTTTTATGGGTAGTGTGTCATCGGTTGAGGACGGAAAAAAGGAATTGGCCAAAGACATTCATTGATGTAACAACCGGGTCCATCATTATGGGAAAACCATTCATGCATATTTTTAGAGTTAGAAAACTCCGGGTTTGGGAGTTTGAAATTCTGGGCTAGGCTAGTCTCGGCTGGATTTGGAGTGAGGTATGGTCTGGGGCAATATAGGTAAGAATTGGGTTTGATGTATTGATTTGAGCTAGTTTTCTTTGTAGCTAACACATAAAGGTATTCGGGGGATTTTTTAGAATTGAATTCGGGTAAGTAGAACTCCCGGCATTGAGGTTGACGTGGAGGGGTTATTCCGGGACGTCGAAAAAATAAATGTGTTATAAAGTGGAATAGTTTTGGAGATTTTATGACTTTCGGTCTCATTTCAACCACTACGACAGTTGACACTCCGCCATGGCAACCTCCGCTGTAGCTGAGAAATTACCTCTATAGCAAAAGTTAACGATGGTCAGCCTCCGCCATAGCGGACGACTACGCTACAATGGTATAGCTATAGTAGAGTGGACTGCAATAGTAGAGTGTGACGGGATTTAGTGCTAAAATTTCCCCAAAACAGTTCAGTTTTTCTTGAAATGTTTTGAGAGAAGAAGGGAGAATTCTTGGGACATATAGTGTCAGAACAGGGGGTGATGGTAGATCCCCAGAAGATCGAGGCATTCAAGAGTTGGGACCGGCCTAGCTCTGTGACTGATTTGAGGAATTTTGTTGGGCTCGCAGGCTATTATTGGAGGTTTGTTAAGGATTTTGCATCCATTGCTACTCACTTGATAAGGCTGACCTAGAAAGATGTACAATTTGTGTGGTCCGACAACTGCGAGAAGAGCTTCAAAAAGCTCAAGGCACTTCTGACCACGACTCCTATTTTGTCCTTGCCGCTTGAAGGTAAAGACTTTATTATTTACTATGATGCTTCACATTCTGGCTTAGGTGTTATGTTGATGTAGGATAGGAATGTGATAGCCTATGCTTCTAGGCACTTGAAGGTGCATAAGAGAAACTATCCGACTCACAATTTGGAGTTGGCAGCGGTTATGTTCGCACTGAAGAATTGGAGACACTTTCTTTATGGTTTCAAGTGTGAGGTGTTCACTGATCATCGCAGTCTGCAATAAGTTTTCACTCAGAAGGACTTGAATCTGAGGCAGAGAAGAAGGATGGAGTTGTTGAACGATTATGATATGACTATTCAGTACCATACGGGTAAGGCTAATATGGTGGCAGATGCATTGAGCCAGAAGAAAGTTAGCATGGGCAGTTTGGCTTGTTTGGGGGTGTCCAAACGACCAATAGCAAGGGAAATTTAGGCATTGGAGTCCAAGTTCATGCACTTGGTTATTTCAGAACAAGGTGGGATTTTGGCTAGTCTTGAGGTCAAATCCACATTCATAGAGAAGATAAAGGCCAAATAGTTTCAAGATTCACAGTTGAGCAGGCTTCGGAGCAAGGCAATATCTAGAGAGTTCGGGGATGCTACATTGGATTCTGGTGGTGTGTTGAATTTTAGAGGAAGGATATGTGTTCCTCGGGTTTATGACATAATTCAGAAGGTGTTGGCAGAGGCTTATGGTTCGCGGTGTTCAATTCATCCGGGTGTAACCAAGATGTACAAAAATTTAAGGCAACTTTATTGGTGGTCTGGGAAGAAAAGGGACATAGCTGATTTTGTGTCCAAGTGTCAGAATATCCAGCTAGTAAAGTATGAGCACTAAAGACCTGCAGGACTACTTAAGAGGATGCCCATTCCATAGTGGAAGTGGGAGAGAATAGCCATGTATTTTGTGGTGGGTCTCCCCAAGACTTTGGGGAAGTATGACTCTATTTGGGTCATTCTTGACAGGCTGACTAAGTCAACTCACTTCATTCCGGTCAGGGTGGATTACAATTCGCAACAATTAGCTAAGATCTATGTGAAGGAAATTGTGAGATTTCATAGGGTACCACTGTCCATCATTTCAGACAGGGGTAAACAGTTTACTTCTAAGTTTTGGGGCAAGTTGCATGAGGAGTTAGGCACTCAACTCACCTTTAGTAAAACCTTCCACCCTCAGACTGATGGTCAGTCGGTGATGATGATTCAGGTATTGGAGAACATGCTGAAAGCATGTGTGTTTGACTTTGGGGGTCAATGGGACCAGTTTCTACCATTGTATGAGTTTTTATACAACAATAACTACCACTCCAATATCGACATGGCACCATTATAGGCTCCGTATGGGAGGAGTTGTAGGTCACCAATTGGGTGATTTAAGAAAGGCGATGTACAACCTTTGGGCGTAGACTTGGTAAGGGAAGCTCAAGAAAAGGTAAGAGTCATTCAGACTAAGTTACTAGCTGCCCAAAGCAGGCAGAAGGAATATGCAGATCGCAAGGTATGGGACATGGAATTTCATGTTGGTGAACAGGTATTGTTGAAAGCGTCACCAATGAAGGGAGTTATGCATTTCAGTAAGATTTGGCAAGCTCAACCCCCGGTTTATCAGATCGTTCAAAGTTCTTGAGATTGTAGGGCCTATCTATTATAGATTGGCACTGCCGCCCAGTCTATCGGGTGTCCATCCGGTGTTTCATATATCCATGCTAAAGTGATATCATGGGGATAGGGATGACATCATCAAGTTGGATGAGGTGTTACTTGATAAGGATCTTCGCTATGAAGAGGAGCAAATTTTCATTCTTGATCGGGATGTCAAGAAATTGAGAACAAAGTTGATCAGTATGGTAAAGGTTCAATGGAAGCATCATCCAGTTGAGGAGGCCACTTGGGAAACTGAGAGCGACATGCGGGACAAGTAGCCTAACTTGTTTGAGGATACATGTACTACTCTTTTCGCTCTTTACTTTCCGTATTTTTGGGTTTGATCATTCGGGGACAAACGATAGGTAAATTGATATCTATTGTAACGACCGGGTCTGTCATTATGGGAAAACCATTCGTGCCAATTTTTAGAGTTAGAAAACTCTAAGTTTGGGAGTTTGAAATTCTGGGCTAGGCTAGTCTCAACTGTATTTTGAGCGAGGTATGGTGTAGGGCAATCCAGGTAAGGATTGGGCTATATATCTTGATTCGAGCTAGTTTTCCTTGTAGCTAACACATAAAGGAGTCCGGGGGACTTTTCAAATTCGAATTTGGGTAAGTAGAACTCCCAGAATTAAGGTTGACGTGGAGAGGTTGTTTTGGGATATCGGAAAAATAAGTGTGTTGTAAAATGGACTAGTTTTAGAGATTTTATGACTTTCTATCCTGTGTCAACCGCTATGGCGGTTGACACTCTGCCATGGCGACCTCTACTATAGTGGAGAAATTACCGCTACAGGGAAAGTCAATAATGGTCAGCCTTTGCCATAGCGGACGACTCCTCTATGGTGGTAGGACCGCTATAGTGGAGCGTGATGGGTTTTAATGCAGAAATTTCCCCAAAATAGTTCATTTTTTCTTGAAATGTTTTGGGAGAATAAGGGGGCAATTTTGGGTAATTTTCATTCATTTTCCATCGTTTTTTGTCCTAAGGTAAGAATTCTACTCCCCAAACTCCGTGATATCTTTCCTATGGTATAGAATTTCTAGGCGTGGACTTGGGGAAAGGTTGGGATTACCTAGGAATGATAGAATCTGGGGAAAAGACAGATTCTAGGGTGCTAGAGTTCATGGATCTTGATTCTTGGTAATGGGTAATGATCACTTAGCCATAATTCTCCAAGGGAATTCATTAAAATGATGAATTTAGGTGAATTAATGGTGGGAGAGCCCAGGAATGGGTGGAATGATCATGGTTGTCCTGAGATTTGGGATTTTTCATAATCTGGGTAATTTGTTGGCCATAGTTTCTGGTGGTAGACGCACGACCTCACTTGTAGGCCTGACACTTCGAGATATCAAGGGTGAGCTGTTTGACCAAGCTGCCTTGATTTCCATCTATTGAGTTGTAGCCCATTTGTTTTGGGCTTAGACTATTTCTATTTTTTGGGTTTGCATCCCCGTACTCTAGCTTGGTAGATGTTTTTGGTATGATGACTTTCAGATTCTAGGAAGGGATTTACAGCATGCTTTATATTTTTATAGAGTTGATTTGATTATGTTGATTTCTAGTTTACATTTCTACACACTGGTTTTAGGCTGTTAGGCTATGCTGAGAGTTGGACTCTATTGGTTTGCTCATCCGGAGGTTGGGTGGGTGCCACTCACGGCGGTCTGGGTCATGACAAAGATGGTATCAGAGCCCTAGGTTTGTTGATCTCGTAGTACCAAAATAGGTCTAGTAGAGTCTTGCGGAATGGTGTAGAGACGTCCGTACTTTTCTTTGAGAGGCTATAGGACTTTAGGAAAGTATATGTTCTTTCTTCCATTGTGCTATAACTTGATTCCAATTGGTATCTGGTGATACAAATTGGTATCTCACTCTTTCACTCTTCTGTCCGTAGATGGTTAACACAAAGAACAACAGAGCTAGACCGGTAGTCCAAGCAGCAAGCCCGACTATCCATGCTAGAGGTAGGGGTGGGGCTCAAGCTGATGCAGGAGCGCTAGAGGAAACCCCTCCCCCACCTCAAGATAAAGTTGTCGAAGATATGGAAGTTATTGTGGAGGATAAAGGAGCACGGGAGGAGGCAAAGGCGGCACCGGTTGGAGGTGCAGGCCTTCCCTCTATGACGCCCAAAGCATTTCAGCAGGCTTGGAACTTCTTGAGTGGTTTGGTCGGTGCTGGAGCCATAACCGCGGGCGTTGAAAATCAGGCTCTGGGCACCCAACCAGGAGATCCTACAGCTCCTAGGATGGATGCAGATTCAAGAACATGTGACTTCTTCAGGCTAATGTTAGGCCTAGTGATGACAGGAAATGAATATGAGATGATGACCAAGTTTCTCAAGCTGAAACCTCCTACGTTTCAGGGTGGACAGGGAAGATGCTTATGAGTTCATACTATATTGTTATGAGAGGTTACATAAGATGGGCATTGTGTAACAATATGGGGTTGAATTTGTCATATTCCAGCTGCAGGGTGATGCCAAGCTGTGGTGGAGATCTTATGTGAAGTGTCGGTCGTCTGTTTTACCTCCACTAACTTAGGAGTATTTCCACTCTCTTTTCTTATAGAAGTACGTACCCCGTACCTTGAGGGACCAGAAAAAGGATGACTTCTTGAATTTGGAGTAGGGTAGCATGTCAGTCTCTGCTTACGAGGCATCATGCGTTGTCTCATTTTGCTACACAGTTACTGGGTACCGAGGAGGAGCGGATTTGGTTGTTGGTCAAGGATTTGAATACTGAGCTTCAAGTATTGTCTGTGCACATGACTTCTTCAGGGAAAGGCTTCGACGAAGTGGCGGATTATGTGAAGAAACTTGAGGGAGTCAGGCAGGCGGGGCAGGCTAAGGTGTTAGTAGAGAAGCCCTGGAATGAGGAAAATTATGGTGGTTCGTACTCCAGGGGTCAAAATTAGTAGGTATACTTAGCCCGTCATATTCGGTCATCTCTGCCAGCTACTACAGGTGGTAGTCCGGGAGCTAATCAGCAGTTTTCAGCTCCGAAGGGCCAGGGAGCATCTTATTCATCTGCTAGCAGGCCTGCACTTGATCGTGGTTGTTTCCATTGTGTTGATCTGGGTCACTTTAAGAGGGAGTGCCCTCACAAGTAGACTGGTAATCAGGTTCAGCAGCAGCCCAAGGTTGTATCCCCGGCAGGTAGAGGCGGTCATTCTAGAGGTCATCCACAGGGTGGGCGAGGTAACTTTTAGGAGGGTCGAGGAGACAGAAGGAATGGTGGCACGGGCAGGGGTGCGATGCAACCGGCCAGGGAGGTTTTTCGGATTGATGACTTGGCTCACAGTTATGCATTTCCAGGGAGGACCGAGGTTGAGGCATCTGATAGGGTGATCACAGGTACCATTCTTGTCTATGATAAAATGGCTTGGGTATTATTTCACCCAGGTTCTACATATTCTTTTGTGTCTGTGAGTTTTGCATTGGGTCTGGACTTGATATATGATATCCTTGATTCCACTATTTATGTTTCTACCTTGGTCAAAGAGTCGGTGATTGTGACTCATGTTTATCGTAATTTCTTGGTTGTATTTGCGGGGTTGCAAACTTGGGTAGACTTAGTAATTTTGGACATGGTCGACTTTGATATTATTTTGGGCATGACCTTGTTATCCCCGTATCATGATGTGTTGAACTGTAACACCAAGACTATGGCTCTAGAGATTCCGGGTAAGGATAGGTTAGAGTGGGAAGGTGTGTGCAGGTCTAAGTCGACCAAAATTATATCGTTCATTCAGGCTAGGAAGCTAGTGGGGAGAGGGTGTTTAGACTTTCTGGCTCATCTCTGGGACGATAGTGTGGAGTCCTTATCTATTGATTCAGTTTCAGCTGTTTCAAAGTTTCATGAAGTTCTTCCAGCGGATTTGCCTGGCATGCCTCCGAAAAGGGATATTGACTATTGTATTGACTTGGAGCTGGGTACTCATCCCATTTACATTCCTTCGTATTGTATGGCTCCCTCAGGGTTACGGGAACTTAAGACTAAGCTTCAAGAACTCCTAGATACAAGATTTTTCCATCCCAGTGCTTTGCCTTGGGGTGCTCCGGTATTGTTTGTAAAGAAGAAGGATGGTAGTGTGCGGATGTGCATAGATTACAGGCAATTGAACAAGGTTACCATCTAGAACAAGTACCCTCTACCCCGTATTTATGATCAGTTTGACCAGTTACAGGGTGTATCATTGTTTTCAAAAATTGACTTGAGGTCAGGGTATCACCAGTTGAAAATTAGGCCTGAGGATGTTCCTAAGACTACTTTTCGGACTCGGTATGGGCATTACGAGTTCTTAGTGATGTCATTTGGTTTAACCAATGCACTGGCGAAATTCATGAGTCTGATGAATGGGGTGTTTAAATCTTACTTGGATTCGTTCGTCATTGTTTTCATTGATGACATTTTGATCAACTCCAAGAGTAGGGAGGAGCATGATGAACATCTCCGTATAGTGTTGGACACTTTGAGACATCAAAACCTTTATGCAAAGTTTTCCAAGTGCGAATTTTGGGTGACTTCAGTTGCATTCTTGGGACATGTAGTTTCAGAACAAGGGGTGGTAGTAGATCCCCAGAAGATAGAGGGAGTCAAGATTTGGGCCCGGCCTAGCTCTGTGACTGAGGTGAGGAGTTTAGTTGGGCTCGCAGGTTATTACCGGAAGTTTGTTAAGCATTTAGCATCCATTGCTACTCACTTTACAAGGCTGACGCAGAAATATACACCATTTGTATGGTCCGACAAGTGCGAGGAGAGCTTTCAAAAGATCAAGACATTTCTGAACACGACTCCTATTTTGTCCTTGCTGGTTGAAGGTAAAAACTTTATTGTTTACTATGATGCTTCACATTCTTGCTTGGGTGTTGTGTTGATGCAAGATAGGAATGTGATAGGCTATGCTTCCAGGCAGTTGAAGGTGCACTATCCGACTAACGATTTGGGGTTGGCAGCGGTGATGTTTTCACTTAAGATTTGGAGACACTATCTTTATGGTGTCAAGTGTGAGGTGTTCACTGATCATCGCAGTCTGCAATATATTTTCACTCAGAAGGACTTGAATCTGAGGCAGAGAAGGTGGATGGAGTTGTTGAAGGATTATGATGTGACTATTCAGTACCATCCGGGTAAGGCTAATGTGGTGGAAGACGCATTGAGTTGGAAGAAAGTTAGCATGGGCAGTTTGGCTTTTTTGGGGCTGTCCAAACGACCACTAGTAAGGGAAATTCAGGCATTGGAGTCCAAGTTCATGCACTTGGGTATTTCAGAACAAGGTGGGATTTTGGCTAGTCTTGAGGTCAAATCCACATTCATAGAAGAGATAAAGGCCAAACAATTTCAGGATTCACAGTTGAGCAGGCTTCTAAGCAAGGAAATATCAAGAGAGTCCGGGGACGCCACATTACATTATGGTGGTGTGTTGAATTTTAGAGGAAGGTTCCTCGGGTTGATGACATAATTCATAAGGTGTTGGCAGAGGCTCATGGTTTGCAGAATTCATTTCATCCGGGTGTAAACAAGATGTACAGAAATTTAAGGCAACTTTATTGGTGGCCTGGTATGAAAAGGGACATTGCTGATTTTGTGTCCAAGTGTTAGAATTATCAGCAGGTAAAGTATGAGCACCAGAGACCTGCAGGACTACTTCAGAGGATGCCCATTCCAGAGTGGAAGTGGGAGAGAATAGCCATGGAATATGTGGTGGGTTTTTCCAAGACTTTGGGGAAGTATGGCACTATTTAGGTCATTGTTGAAGGCTGACCAAGTCATCTCACTTCATTCTGGTCAGGGTGGATTACAATTCGTAGCAATTGACTAAGATCTACGTGAAGGAAACTGTGAGATTGCACGAGATACCACTGTCCATCATTTCAGACAGGGGTTTACTTCCAAGTTTTGGGGAAATTTGCATGAGGAGTTGGGCACTCAACTCACCTTTAGTATAACCTTCCACCCTCAAACTGATGGTCAGTTGGAGAGGACGATTCAGGTATTGGAGAAATAGCAGAGAGCATTTGTGTTTGACTTCGGGGTTCATTGGGACCAGTTTCTACCGTTGTGTTAGTTTTTATACAACAATAGCTACCATTCTAGTATCGACATGGCACCGTTCGAGGTTCTGTATGAGAGGAGTTATAGGTCACGAATTGGGTGGCTTGAGGAAGACGATGTAAAGCCTTTGGGCATAGACTTGGTAAGGGAAGTGCAAGAAAAGGTAAGAGGCATTCAGACCATGTTACTTGCTTCCCAAAGCAGGCAGAAGGAATATACAGATTGCAAGGCCCGAGACATGGAATTTCATGTTTATGAACATGTATTGTTGAAAGTGTCACTAATGAAGGGAGTTATGCATTTTGGTAAGAGGGGAAAGCTCAGCCCCCAGTTCATCAGACCATTCAAAGTTCTTGAGATCGTAGGGCCCGCCACTTACAGATTGGCACTGCCGCCTAGTCTATCAGGTGTCCATTCGGTGTTTGACGTATCTATGCTAAAGCGATACCATGGGGATAGGGATGACATCATCAAGTGGGATGAGGTTTTAGTTGATAAGGATCTTCGCTATGAAGAGGAGCCAATTTTGATTCTTGATCGGGATGTCCGAAAATTAAGGACAAAGGTGATCAGTATGGTAAAGGTTCAATGGATGAATCATCCGGTTAAGGAGGCCACTAGGGAAATCGAGAGGTACACACGAGACAATTTCCCTCACTTGTTTGAGGATACATGTACTACTCTTTTCGCTCTTTACTTTTCGTATTTTTGGGTTTGATCGTTTAGGGATGAACGATGAGTAAATTGATATCTATTTTAACGACCAGGTCCAACATTATGGAAAACCATTCGTGCCAATTTTTAGAGTTTGAAAACTCCAATTTTGGGAGTTTGAAATTCTGGTCTAGGCTAGTCTCGGCTAGATTTAGAGCGAGGTATGGTCTAGGGAAATCCAGGTAAGGATTGGGTTTGATGTCTTGATTCGAGCTAGTTTTTCTTGTAGCTAACACATAAAGGAGTTCAGGGGACTTTTTGGAATTGAATTCGGGTAAGTAGAACTCCCGGAATTGAGGTTGATGTGGAGGGGTTGTTCCGGGATGTCAGAAAAATAAGTGTGTTGTAAAAGGACTAGTTTTGGAGATTTTATGACTTTTTATATCGTGTAAACCACTACGGTGATTGACACTCCGCCATGGCGACCTCCACTATAGTGGAGAAATCACCGCTACACTGAAGGTTAATTATTGTCAGCCTCCGCCATAGCGGATAACTCTGCTAAGGTGGTAGGACCGCTATAGCAGAGCGTAATGGGATTTAATGCAGAAATTTCCCTAAAATAGTTCAGTTTTTCTTGAAACGTTTTGGGAGAAAAGGGGGCAATTTTGGGCAATTTTCCTTCGTTTTCCACCATTTTTCATCCTAAGTAAGGATTTTACTCCCCAAACTCCATGATATCTTTCCTATGCTATAGAATTGCTCGGGGTGGACTTGGGGAAAGGTAGGGATGACCTAGGAATGGTATAATCTGGGGAAAAAAGGGGATTCTAGGGTGCTAGAGTTCTAGGGTCTTGATTCTTGGTAATGGGTAATGATCACTTAGCCATAATTCTCTAATGGAATCCATAAAAATGATGAATTTAGGTGAATTAATTATGGGAGAGCCCGGGAATGGGTGGAATGATCATGTTTGGCCTGGGGTTTGGGATTTTTCATAATCCAGTTAATTTGTAGGCCATAAGTATTGATTTTTGGTTACTGTGTATTTATTTCTAGACCAACAACAATCAAGGGTTCCTGAAAAAGGGAAAGCTTCGGCACTAAAGAGCTTGCTTATTCGAGGTAGGTGATGGTTATTGATTCCTGTATGCATTGTATGTTTGTGTACTCATGTCTAAGTATTTTTATGGTTTGCATTCACTTAGGGAATGATTTAGGAATGTCCAAAAGTCCTATTTTTCAGTCTTGTGAAATGAACTAAGTGTTATTTCTTGTTGGTTTACAAGTGTTGATTGTTCATTATTGTGACTGTGGATTTATGTGACATTCGATTGGCTTGGGTACCATGCCTGGTACGAGATATACTAACGGTTGGCTCGGGTACCACGCTTGGTATGGGATAACACTAAGGGTTGGCTCGGGTACCAAGCCTAGTACGGTTTTACTTTATTGTATTGTTGCATCTTTATTAATGGTTCCCTGAGTGGATCGGGCTGTGTTTATGAATTGTGGTTGTGTATTTTGGTCCTTGAGAGGCCGGGTTGTTAAATTGCTTTATGAGTTTGGTCTTGGTGTAGACCGAGTTATTTGTCTGACATTTAGGTGTTGTCTAGAGAGGATCCAAGGTGGGTCCATGATATGTAATGAGGTATAATTGTTATTGTTATGGATTATTTATCATAACTGTGAAGTGGTTTACATATGGGACAAGTTAGGTAGAGACTTGTAGTCTAGGAATACATGTTGACCTACCTATGTGTTTCTATACTCTTACTTGATTTTTTTATCACTCATACACTATTTATTTGGAACTGGCTGATGATCCTACCAGTTCATGGTGGTTGTGTACTAATACTGCACTTGCATGTCTTTTTTTGAGTACACAAAATCTTCCGGCGGTTGACGCACGACCTCATTTGTAGGCCTGACACTTCGAGATATCAAGGGTGAACTGTTCGTCCAAGCTGCCTTGATTTCCATCTATTAAGGTGTAGCCCATTTGTTTCAGGCTTAGACTATTTATATTTATTGGGGTTGCATCCCCGTACTCTAGCTTGGTAGATGGTTTTGGTATGATGACTTTCAGATTCTAGGAGGGGATTTTTCGCAAGCTTTATATTTTTATAGATTTGATTTGATTATGTTTATTGCTAGTTTACATTTCTGTACACTGGTTTTAGGCTGTTAGGGTATGTTGAGAGTTGGAATCTATTAGTTTGCTTATCCGGGGGTTGGGTGGGTGCCAGTAATGGCGGTCTGGGTCATGACAAAGATGGTATCAGAGCCCTAGGTTCGTTGATCTCGTCGTACCAAAATAGTTCTGGTAGAGTCTTGCGGAATGGTGCGGAGACGTCTGTACTTTCTTCGGGAGGCTATAGGACTTTAGGAAACTATCTTTTCTTTCTTCCATCGTGCTATAACTTGATTCCAATTGGTATCTGGTGATATAAATTGGTATCTGACTCTTTCACTCTTCTGTCCGCAAATGTTTAACACAAGGAACAACAAAGCTAGACCAACGGTCCCAGCAGCAGGCCAGGCTGTCCGTGGTAGAGGCAGGGGTAGGGCTCAAGCTGCTGCAAGAGCGTGAGAGGCAACCCCTCCCCCACCTCAAGAGCTAGTTGTTGAAGATGTGGAAGTTGTTGGGGAGGATGAAGGGGCGCGGGCAGAGGCATCACCAGCTGGAGGTGTAGGCCTTCCCTCTATGACACCAGAAGCATTTCAGCAGGCTTGGAACTTCTTGAGTGGTTTGGTTGGTGCTAGATCCATAACCTCTTGTGTTGCAAATCAGGCTCTGGGCACCCAACCAGCAGATCCTACGGCTCCTAGGATGGATACAACTTCAGGAACAAGTGAGTTCTTCAGGCCAATGCTAGGCCCAGTGATGACAGGAAATGAACATGAGATGCTGACTAAGTTTCTCAAGATGAAACTTCCTATGTTTCAGGGTACGTACAGGGAAGATGCTTATGAGTTCATATTGGATTGTTATGAGAGGTTACACAAGCTGGGCCTTGTGCAACAATATTGGGTTGAATTCATCACATTTCAGCTGCAGGGTGATGCGAAGCAGTGGTGGAGATATCATGTGGAGTGTCGATCATCTGTTTTACCTTCACTGACTTGGGAGCAGTTCCACTCTATTTTCTTAGAGAAGTACGTACCCCATACCTTGAGGGACCATAAAAAGGATGAATTCTTAAATTTGGAGCAGGGTAGCATGTCAGCCTCTCCTTACGAGGCAAAATATCATGCCTTGCACTCATTTTGGTACATAGTTGCTGGGTTCCAAGGAGGAGTGGGTTCGGTTATTTATCAAGGGTTTGAATACTGAGCTTCAGGTATTGTCTGTGCACCTGACTTCTCCAGGGAAAGGCTTTAACAAAGTGGCGGATTATGTGAAGAAACTTGAGGGAGTCAGGCAGGCGGGAAAGGCTAAGGTGTTAGCCATGAAGCCCCGGAATAAGGGAAATTATGATGGTTCATATTCTAGGGGTCAGAATCAGCAGGTATACTCGTTCCGTCCTATTCAATCATCTCTGCCAGCTGCTACAGGTGGTCGTTCGGCATCTAATCAACAATTTTCATCACCTAAGGTCCAGGGAGCTTCTTATTCATGTTCTAGTAGGCCTGCACTTGATCGTGGTTATTTCCATTGTGGTGATCTGGTCCCCTTTAAGAGGGACTATCCTCACAAGAAGACTGGTAATCAGGTTTAGCAGCATCCCAAGGCTGTGGTCCTAGAAGGTAGAGGTGGTCATTCTAAAGGTCGTCTACAGGTTGGGTGAGGTAACTTACAGAGAGGTCAGGGAGACAGAGGGAACGACAGTGCAAACAGGGTTGTGGTGCAACCATCCAGGAAGGTTGCCTGGATTGATGACCGGGCTCACTATTATGCATTTCCATGGAGGACCAAGGTTAAGGAATTTGATGCGGTGATTACAAGTACCATTCTTGTCTGTGATAAAATGGCTTAGGTATTAATTGACCTAGGTTCTACATATTCTTTTGTGTCTGTAAGTTTTTCTTTGGGTCTGGACTTGATATGTGATATCCTTGATTCCCCTATCCATGTTTCTACCCTAGTTGGAGAGTCGGTGATTGTGACTCATGTTTATCATAATTGCTCGGTTGTATTTGTGGGGTTGCAAACTTGGGTAGACTTATTAATTCTGGATATGATCAACTTTGATATTATTTTGGGCATGACCTGGTTATCCCTGTAACATGATGTGTTGAACTGTAACACCAAGACTATGGCTCTTGAGATTCCAGGTAAGGATAGGCTAGAGTGGGAAGGTGTGTATAGGTCTAAGTCGACCAAAATTATATCGTTCGTTCAGGATAGGAAACTAGTGGGGAGAGGGTGTTTAGCCTTTCTGGCTCATCTCCGGGATAATAGTGTGAAGTATCCATCTACTGAGTCAGTTCCAGTTGTTTCAGAGGTTCGTGAGGTGTTTCCAGCAAATTTTCTTGGCATGCCTTTGGATAGGGATATTGACTTGGAGCCGGGCACTCATCCTATTTCCATTCCTCTGTATTGTATGGCTCTGGCAGAGTTAAGGGAACTTATGACTCAGCTTGAGGAACTCCTAGATAATGGATTTATTCATCCCAGTGCTTCAACTTGGGGTGCTCCGGTATTGTTTGTAAAGAAGAAGGATGGTAGTATGTGGATGTGCATAGATTACAGGCAATTGAACAAGGTTACTATCCAGAACAAGTACCCTTTACCCTGTATTGGTGATCTATTTGACCAGTTACAGGGTGCATCAGTGTTTTCAAAAATTGACTTGAGGTCAGGGTATCACCAGTTGAAAATTAGGCCCGAGGATGTTCCTAAGATTGCTTTTCAGACTCGGTATGGGCATTACGAGTTCTTAGTAATGTCGTTTGGTTTGACCAATGCACCGATGACATTCATAAGTCTGATGAATGGGGTGTTTAAATCTTTCTTGGATTCGTTCGTCATCATTTTCATTGATGACATTTTGATCTACTCCAAGAGTAGGGAGGAGCATGCTGAACATCTCTGTATAGTGTTGGACACTTTGAGACATCAAAAGCTCTATGCAAAGTTTTCCAAGTGTGAATTATGGTTGACTTCAGTTGCGTTCTTGGGACATGTAGTGTCAGAACAGGGGGTGATGGTAGATCCCCAGAAGATAGAGACAGTCAAGAGTTGGGCCCGGCCTAGCTCTGTGACTGAGGTTAGGAGTTTTGTTGGGCTCGCAGGTTATTACCTGAGGTTTGTTAAAGATTTTGCATCCATTGCTACTCACTTGACAAGGCTAACCCAGAAAGATGTACCATTTGTGTGGTCCAAAAAGTGCAGGGAGAGCTTCAAAAAGCTCAAAACACTTCTGACCACGACTCCTATTTTGTCCTTACAGGTTGAAGGTAAAAACTTTATTGTTTACTGTGATGCTTCACATTATGGCTTGGGTGCTGTGTTGATGCAGGATAGGAATGTGATAGACTATGCTTCTAGGCAATTGAAGGTGCATGAGAGAAACTATCTGACCAATTATTTAGAGTTGGCAGTGGTGATGTTCGCACTCAAGGTTTGGAGACACTATCTTTATGGTGTCAAGTGTGAGGTGTTCACTGATCATCACAGTCTGTAGCATGTTTTCACTCAGAAGGACTTGAATCTGAGGCAATAAAGGTGGATGGAGTTGTTGAAGGATTATGATGTGACTATTCAGTACCATCTCGGTAAGGCTAATGTGGTGGCAGATGCATTGAGCCAGAAGAAAGTTAGCATGGGCAGTTTGGCTTATTTGGGGGTGTCCAAACGACCACTAGCAAGGGAAATTCAGGCACTGGAGTCCAAGTTCATGCACTTGGGTATTTCAGAACAAGGTTGGATTTTGGCTAGTCTTAAGGTAAAATCCACATTCATAGAAGAGATAAAGGCCAAACAGTTTCAGGATTCACAGTTGAGCAGGCTTCAGAGCAAGGCAATATCCGAAGAGTCCAGGGATGCCACATTGTATTCTGGTGGTATGATAAGTTTTAGAGGAAGTATATGTGTTCTTCGGGTTGATGACATGATTCAGAAGGTATTGGCAGAGGCTCATGGTTCGCGGTATTCAATTCATCCAGGTGTAACCAAGATGTACAGAAATTTAAGGCAACTTTATTGACTGCCTGGGATGAAAAGGGACATAGATGATTTTGTGTCCAAGTGTCAGAATTTAAAGCTAGTAAAGTATGAGCCCCAAAGACCTGCAGGACTACTTCAAAGGATGCCCATTCCAAAGTGGAAGTGGGAGAGAATAGCCATGGATTTTGTGGTGGGTCTCCCCAATACTTTGGGGAAGTATGAATCTAATTGGGTCATTGTTGACAAGCTGACCAAGTCAGCTCACTTCATTCTGGTCAGGGTTGATTACAATTCATAGTAATTAGCTAAGATCTACGTGAAGAAAATTGTGAGATTGCACGGGGTACCACTGTCCATCATTTCAGACAGGGGTATGCAGTTTACTTCTAAGTTTTGGCACAAGTTGCATAAGGAGTTGGGCACTCAACTCACCTTTAGTATAGCCTTCCACCCTGAGAATGATGTTCAGTTAGAGATTAAGGTATTAGAGGACATGCTGATAGCATGTGTGTTTGACTTCGGCGGTCATTGGGACCAGTTTCTACCATTGTGTGAGTTTTCATACAATAATAGCTACCACTCTAGTATCGACATGGCACCGTTTGAGGATCTGTATGGGAGGAGTTGTAGGTCACTGATTGGGTGGTTTGAGGAAGGCAATGTAAAGCCTTTGGGCGTAGACTTGGTAAGGAAAGCGCAAGAAAAGGTAAGAGGCATTCAGACCAAGTTACTAGCTGCCTAAAGCAGGTAGAAGGAATATGCAGATCGCAAGGTCCAGGACATGGAATTTCATGTTAGTGAACAAGTATTGTTGAAAGTGTCACCAATGAAGGGAGTTATGCATTTCGGTAAGAGGGGCAAGCTCATCCCCTTGATCATCGGACCATTCGAAGTTCTTGAGATCGTAGGGCCCGTCGCTTATAGATTGACGTTGTCGCTCAGTCTATCGGGTGTCCATCCGATATTTCACGTATCCATGCTAAAGTAATACCATGGGTATGGGGATGACATCATCAAGTGGGATGAGGTGTTACTTGATAAGGATCTTCGCTATGAAGAGGAGCTGATTTTAATTCTTGATTGGGATGCCAAAAAATTGAGGACAAAGGTGATCAGTATGGTAAAGGTTCAATGGAAGCATCGTCCGATTAAGGAGGCCACTAGGGAAACCGAGAGGGACGCGTGGGACAAGTACCCTTACTTGTTTGAGGATAAAGGTACTACTCTTTTTGCTCTTTACTTTTCATATTTTTGAGTTTGATCATTCAGGGATGAATGATGGGTAAATTGGTAGCTGTTATAATGACCGGGTCCGTTATTATGGGAAAACTATTCGTGCCAATTTTAAGAGTTTGAAAACTCTGAGTTTGGGAGTTTGAAATTCGGGGCTAGGCTAGTCTCGACTGGATTTAGAGCGAGGTATGGTCTAGGGCAATCCAGGTAAGGATTAGGTTTGATGTCTTGACTCGAGCTAGTTTTCCTTGTAGCTAACACATAAAGGAGTCCGGGGGACTTTTCGGAATTGAATTTGGGTAATTACAACTCCCGGAATTGAGGTTGACGTGGAGGGGTTGTTCCGGGACGTCAAAAAAATAAGTGTGTTGTAAAATTGACTAGTTTTGGATATTTGATGACTTTTTGTCCCGTGTCAACTGCTACAGCGGTTGACACTCTACCATGGAGACCTCCGCTATAGCGGAGAAATTACCGCTATAGCAAAAGTCAACGATGGTCAGCCTCTGCCATAGCGGATGACTCAACTACGACGGTAGGACCTCTATAGCGGAAGCGTGATGGGATTTAATGCAGAAATTTCCCCAAAATAGTTCAGTTTTTTTTGAAACATTTTGGGAGAAAAAAGAGGCAATTTTTGCAATTTTCATCCGTTTTCCACCATTTTCATCCTAAAGGTAAGGATTCTACTCCCCAAGCTCTGTGATATCTTTCCTATGCTATATAATTGCTAGGGGTGGACTTATGGAAAGGTTGAGATGACCTAGGAATGGTAGAATCCGGGGAAAAAGGGGATTCTAGGGTGCCAGAGTTCTTGGGTCTTGATTCTTGGTAATGGGTAATGATCACTTAGTCATAACTCTATAAGGTAATCTATAAAAATGATGAATTTAGGTGAATTAATGGTGGGAGAACCTGGGAATGGGTGGAATGATCATGGTTGGCCTGGGGTTTGGGAATTTTCATAATCTGGGTAATTGGTAGGCCATAAGTATTGATTTTTGGTTACTGTGTATTTGTTTCTAGACCAAGAACAAGCAAGGGATCCTGAAAAAGGGAAAGCTCCGGAACTATAGAGCTTGCTTATTCGAGGTAGGTGATGGTTATTGATTCATGTATGCATTGTATGTGTGTGTACTCATGTCTAAGTATTTGTATGGTTTGCATTGCTTAAGGAATGATTTAGGAATGTCCAAAAGTCCTATTTTTCAGTCTTGTGAAATGAACTAAGTGTTATTGCTTGTTGGCTTACAAGTGTTGATTGTTCATTGTTCTTACTGTGGATTTATGTGACATTCGGTTGGCTCGGGTACCACGTCTTGTATGGGATATACTAAGGGTTGGCTCGGGTATCACGCCTGGTATAGAATAACACTAACGGTTGGCTCGGGTACCACGCCTGGTACAATTTTACTTTATTGTATTGTTGCATCTTTATTAATGGTTCCCTGAGTGGACCGGGTTGTGTTTATGAATGGTGGTTGTGTATTTTGGTCCTTGAGAGGCCGGGTTATTACATTGCTTTATGAGTTTGTAGACCGGGTTGTTTGTCTGACACTTAGGTGTTGTCTAGAGGGGATCCAGGATGGGTTTGGGATATGTAATGAGGTATAATTGTTATTGTTGTGGATTATTGATCATAATTGTGAAGTGGTTTACATATGGGAGAAGTTAGGTAGAGACTTTTAGTCTAGGAATACCTGTTGACCCGCCTATATGTTTTTGTACTCTTACTTGATTGTTGTATTACTCATACACTATTTATTTGGAACTGACTGATAATCCTACCTGTACACGGTGGTTGTATACTGATACTGCACTTGCTTGTCTTTTTGTGAGTACAAGAAATCTTTTGGCGGTTGATGCACGATCTTACTTGTAGGCCTGACACTTTGAGATATCAAGGGTGAGTTGTTCGACCAAGATCCCTTGATTTCCTTCTATTGAGTTGTAGCCCATTTATTTCAGGATTAGACTATTTCTATTTTTTGGGGTTGCATCCCCCTACTCTAGCTTGGTATATATTTTTGGTATGATGACTTTCAGATTCTAGGGAGGGATTTTCCGCAGGCTTTATATTTTTATAGAGTTGATTTGATTATGTTGATTGCTAGTTTACATTTCTGCACACTGTTTTTAGGCTGTTAGGCTATGCTGAGAGTTGGAATCTATTGGTTTGCTTATCCAGGGGTTGGGTGGGTGCCACTCACGGCGGTCTGGGTCGTGATAATTGACTTGCTCGATTAGGAGTTCATTTTATGGATTCGACAGAAGGTGGTGTCATTGTTCAGAATGGTTCCAAATCTTCCTTGGTAGCAGAAGTGAAAGGAAAGTAAGACAGTGATCCTATTTTGCACCAACTGAAGGGTGCAATCCATCAGTAGAGGGTAGAGGTTTTCTCCTAAGGGGGAGATGGTGTTCTTTGATATCAGGGTCCATTGTATATTTTTGACATAGATGAGTTGAGACAATGGATTTTGACAGAGGCTCATAGCTCAAGGTATTCGATTCACCCTGGTGCCACCAAGATGTACTATGACCTACGGGAAGTCTATTGGTGGAGTGGCATGAAGAGGGACATAACCGGTTTTGTGGCTAAGTGTCCCAGCTGTCAACAAGTGAAAGTAGAGCATCAGTGATGGGGTGGTATGACTTAGGATATTGATCTTCCTACTTTGAAATGGGAAGCGATCAATATGGATTTCATTACTGGTTAGCCTCATATTCAAAGGCAACATGATTCTATTTGGGTGATGGTCGACCGAATGACTAAGTCATCCCATTTCTTGGCTGTTAAGACTATGGATTCAGTGGATGATTATGCACGACTCTACAGTCGGGAGATAGTCAGATTGCATGGTGTTCCATTGTCTATCATTTCAGATAGGAGTACTCAGTTTACATCCCAGTTTTGGAAGTCATTTCAGAAAGGTCTTGGTACTCAGGTTAAGCTTAGCAAAGCTTTTCAACCACATATGGATGGCCAGGCAGAGCGTACTATTCAGACTTTGGAGGATATGTTGAGAGCTTGTGTGATTGATTTCAAAGGTAATTGGCATGATCACCTTACCTCTTATCGAGTTTGCCTACAATAACAACTTTTATTCTAGCATCCAGATGGCTCCTTATGAGGCACTTTATGGGCGGAGGTGTGGATCTCCTATTGGTTGGTTTGAGGTAGGTGAGGTAGCTTTGATTGTTCCATATTTGGTTCATGAGACTATGGAGAAGTTTCAGATCATTAGGGAGAGGTTGAAGACCTCTCATAGTCGACAAAAATTATATGCAGATGTGAGTATAAGGGAATTGGAGTTTGAAGTTGATGATTGGGTATTTCTAAAGGTGTCACCCATGAAGGGTGTGATGTGATTTGGCAAGAAAGGGAAACTTAGTCCCTGCTATGTTGGTCCTTATTGGATTTTGAGGAGAGTTGGTAGTGTTGCGTATGAGTTGGATTTGCCATCAGATTTAGAAGCAGTTCATCCAGTTTTCCATGTTTCCTTATTGAAGAAGTGTGTTGGTGATCTGACCTTGATTGTTCCTTTAGAGGATGTGGGTGTGAAGGACAGCCTTACTTACGAAGAAGTTCCCGTGGAGATTTTTGATCATAAGATTTGGAGGTTGAGAAACAAAGAAGTCGCTTCGGTGCTGGTCCATTGGAGAAATCAGCTAGTTGAGGTAGCTACTTGGGAAGCAGAAGCAGCCATGAAAGTCAAGTACCCTCATCTCTTCTCTTCCGATTCAGTTTCAGCTTGAGGTATTAGTTTCCTCCTTAGTATGTCCCTCCAATTCTATTCTATCAGTTTCTCTCATGATCCTAGCATGCATTCATGTTTTTTGAAGTTAGTTCAATCATGTTTTAAGCTTAAAAGCTCAGTTTTCCTGTTTATCCTTGAGTTTCAATGTTTTGTTTCTTGGTTAGGCTATTTTCTCTCCAGTTTTCCTTGCTTTGTCTTCATTTGAGGATGAATGATCCCAAAGGGGATATATTGTAACACCACAGAATCTGATCCAACTTTTAAACCTAGAAAATATGAGAATTTTGATCTTTCCAAGAATTACGGGTCCAAACCATAGACCGTGGTTTGAACCACTGGCCATGGAAAAGAGTCGTGGTTTGACTTCTACAGTATTAGCCTCTGGTCTGAGAACCACGAGTGTATTTTACAGACCATAGTTCATTCTATGGACTATCCTGTCCAATCGTGGAATCAAACTTGAGGGTTATTTTCCCAGGAACCATGAGTGACTTCTATGAACCGTAGTTTGAACTACGGACCATCCTGTTAACTCGTGGAAATTAATCTGAGGTCTACTAAAATTCCCTGAGAATCATGAGTTGGTCTACGGACCGTAGTTTGAACTACGGTTCATCTTGTTGACCCGTAGAAGCTCTTCTGCAGCTTAAATCTTGGTCCAGGAATCACGAGTGGAAACCATGAGTCGTGGTTCATTATACGGCTCATGGAATTCACCCATGATCCCTAAAGCTAAACTTTTTAAAGTTTTTCCTTAATTAAATTGTAGGGGTATTTTTGTAATTACCCATCCTTTTAACTCCTAAGTGAGGTCATTTTGACCATTTTTAGTAGGGTTTTATCCCCTAATAGCCTTAGCTCTACTCATTCTAAGCAATTCTATTCCAAAAGAAGAAAGAACTCCTTCAAGCTCCAAGTTCAAGCCTCCATTTCTTTTCATCTTAAGATCAAGCAAGCTTCAATAAGGTATGCAAGTATTCAATAAGGGATTCCTTTCAATTTTATGTCCAAAACCCATGATTTTTACTTTGATTTATGAATTTATAAAATTAGACTTCTTACCCAAATTTGAAGAAAACTTATGGGTTCAATTTTAAAGCTTCAATTCATGGTTTCTCAATGCTTATCTATATTTTATTTAAGGTCTCTTAATTGATATCAAAAGCCCATGTATTAAAGATGATTTCTAGCATGATTCCATTGAATTGCATGATTTTATAATATTTATGAAATTGCATGCCTCATTCTCCAAGTTATGAATTTAGAAAGAAAAGTATATTTTGAATTATGGCTATGCTAAGCTTCAAGGACTTATGATATGAGAATTGCATGAGATCAGATATGTCTTTATGCTTTTCAAATAGATTTGGCATCAGATATGCCACAAGTATGTTATGAGATATATGCATATTTTGGGAGTAGTATTTAGCACCGAGGAATGAGGGTCAATCACCAAAGTCCAAAACTACATTGCTGGTGTAGGTTATGAATTTCCCTATGGGCTTATGAAAGTGGTTCCACATTTGATCATGGTGTCATGTGCTTTAGCGGGGATTAAGGCAGCTTTGCCAACTAGGGTTATATAGTTAGATTATGGTGTCTTTTTCCTTGGCAGGGTTCGAGACAGTTTTACTAACTAGGGTTATATAGTTAGATTCTATGTAGCTCGCATGGTCTATTGTCGGTTATAAGAAACTCCCGTATGAATGTTTTTAAGTCTCATGCTATGTTACCTTTTATCTTATTCTTAAATTATGATATTTCTTATGACTTCTCTTTTATGTGTGATTTCAGTTTCTACTATGTTTTAAGCAAGTTTTAAGTATGTTATAACATGATTATGCATATCTCACATACTTGGTACATTCTATAGTACTGACACATATTTTGTGTTGCATCCTCTTGATGATGCAGACTCAGGTTTCCTCCCCCAGGCATGTGGCTGGAGACCGCAGGCCATTCAAAATAGTGTTGTTGAGTCCTCATTGTTCGAGGGCTAGTTATGATCCTAGTTGTTTTATGGCTGTTACTTTCGTACTTCGAGTTAGCTAGGGTCTTGTCCTAGCAACTCCTTATGTCATATGTAGAGGATTTTCAGATATAGACAGTATTCGAGTTTCACTTTTTGGATTATGTTTCATCTTGAATTTATCATTATAGATTGGGTTGCCTAGCTTTCTGTTTATGTTTTTGCTATGTTTTTTATAAATGTCTGAGTATGCTATGACCAAAGGCTAACTTGGTGAACTCTTGGTCCCAGGTCCCGTGTTACGCCTAGAGGGTAGTCTCGGGGCGTGACACTTATTCTATGAGAATGTTTTGACTAATTATAGCTCTTGGGAAGAGTATAGAGGAATTATGGAGAATTTGAAATGAGTTGACTTGTGCATGATCGATGATCCTTAGTGGTAGGGTCAGTTGACAGTGTGGGGTTAGTAAATGGTTCCTTGATTAGACATATTCCTCTTGTTAACCATGATAATACCTGGTGTTACAGATCATTGAGTTGTGGGGGTGAGCTCATTTTAATATGGGTTAGGGTGTAAGTGCCCGGTTATAATTCTCCCTAGGACGAGAGTTGACAAGAATCTCAAGTTAGGATAGGTTCCAATGGAATTTCTATGTTGTGTGGTTTAGAGATACTTGGTCTCTCGGGGTGTAGTGTTTGATGGGAGTAAGGTGATATCATGATATGTGAGGGACATAGTGTATCGTATAAGATTTCAGAATGGAGTTCGGGTTAGTAGAACTTTGGGTATAACATTTACCGTAAAGGGATTAGTCCAGAATGTCAAAATCTGGGTGTTGTGTTATAAAATTGACCAAAACTAAGACTGTCCAGAGTTACTGCCTTGCCTATACTGCTATAGCAGGAGGTAGGTTGCTACCGTGGTGCCGCTATAGCGCGAATTTTCTTGCTGTAGTGAGGCTTCTATAACAGGAATTTTCCCGTTTTAGCGAGATTTCTATAGCAGGAAGGGGTTGCCACAGCGGGTTTTGGTTCCTCGTGGCATGGAAAATTATTTTTGATGAAGTTTGAATTTCATTCGCTACGGTATTTTAATGAGGCCCCAGATTCCGTGGGCACTCGGAGATGAGTACTCTTATTGGTCTTGTGCAGCTCGAAGAAAGAGAGTCCTTGACAACGCAGGATAGAATTAAATTTTTATTGAGTTTGGTTACACTGAGAGATTTGAAAGTTTCAGTGGTTCGGGTAAGGTTATATTTACACTATAATGGTAGAGCGTTAAGGTTCAAGGCATTGGCTCATTCTTTTCCTTCCGCCCTAAAGATTCCAACCTGTTCAATCATTATTAAAAGGTACTTCATTATGGGTAAGCTATTTGTACGATGAACTGGGTTAGAAAACTTTCGGGTTAGGGAGTTGGAAATTTCAAGCTAGTCTAGTCTTGGACAAATTCTGAGAGAGGTAAAGTCTATGGAAATCTGGGAAAGGATTGGGTAAAATTTCTAAAGTTGAGCTATTTTTTCCATTAGCTATGGCGTTAAGGAGTCTTTGGGGCTTTTCGGAACTGAATTCGGGTGAGTAGAACTCCCGATATCAAAGTTGACGTGAAAGGGTTGGTTTGGAATATCAAGATTTGAAGTGTGTTGTAAAATGGGCAATTCTGGGAGGGTTCTTGAGGTTCTTTCCCATGTCAACTGCTGTAGCGGTTGACACACTGCTACAATGATGACTGCTATAGCGGAAGTCAAGGCGGTCAACCCCGCTATAGTGGGTGGCTACCGCTACGACGGTGCCGCTATAGCGGTATGACGGGACCAGAAAACCCAGAAAGTGAGTTTTATTATTTCATTCTCTCCTCTTCAGTTTCAAACAGGAGAGGTTTGCTCCAAAAACACTCCTAAATTGCTCCAAGGCTGGGGAGAAATGGAGAGGAACGATTTCCGCTCGAATAGGGGTAAAACTCATGGATTAGGTCCACTTTCCATCAGGATTCACCTCCACGGAGTCAGAAGTTCTTGTTCAGATTTTTGCAATAGATGATTGGCGTTCAGGTAGGCTAGGTTTAACTGAGTAGACTTAAAGATTATTTGGCCAAGCTTATTTTTTGCCAAAAGTGCTTATTTTCTTAAAAAGTGCTTATTTTAAAAATTAAGGTGTTTGGCCCAGCTTTTGGGAGAAAATAAGTGCTTCTGGGGAGTAGCAGAAGCTGTTTTTCAAAAGCTAAAAAATAGCTTCTACCTAAAAGCACTTTTGATAAAAATACACTTAAAAGCACTTTTAAAAAGCTTGGCCAAACACTAATTGCTTCTCAAAAGTATTTTTTAAATTTTTTGGCCAAACACAAATTGCTTCTCACGAAAAGTGCTTTTTAAAAAAGTACTTTTAAAATAAGCACTTTTCAAAATAAGTTGATTTTAGAAGCTTGATCAAACAAGCTATTAGACCTGTAATTCATTGTATATTATTGTTGTAGAATGACATAAGAACTCATGCATAGGCCTTTCGGGCACGAAGTCTGGAGCGATATCGTATTGATTGTTTGGTTGCCTGAAGGGGAAGATGTTATTTTGGGTAATGTGACCCAATTCTCATGTTATCATTAATGTTTGATGCTAAATTCTAGTGGGACTATATTGTTGGATAGGTTTGGGGAACCGGTAATATGTACGCGTGAATGAATTGCTAGGTCATAGAGAATTTAACACGGGTAGTAAATTAAGAGAAATGGGATGAACATGAAGGGTTTGAAGCCATTAGTGTCAGGGGATGAATTCCCTAGAATGTGCTTACTTTTCTAAAGGGGCCCATAATTTGATGTAAATGACTATATGTGTCTAGAGGGTAAATCGGGAGTTAGTCTTCAGACAGGTTATCAAGGTTGGGGTTATGAACCAGGTTTGTTGGGTAAGTGATGGTTGTTTGCTTCTCATTTACGATATGTATGCATTGTTACTATTGCTTAATATTGTCTACACATTACATGGTTTAGGGAATTAAATGTTGAATGTCTATGATATCTGGTTGTCAATCATGTGAAATGAACTTGTCTTATTACTTGTTGGTTCACAAGCATGGTTGTGTTCATTATTATTAATTATTTGATTGTGTGTGACTTTTGGTTGGCTCGGGTACCACGCTTGTCATGAGATACTTATATCGGTTGGCGCTGGTACCACACCAGGTACAGGTTCTATAAATGGTTTGATCGGGTACCATGCCTGGTCAGGTTCTATATTAGTTAGCTCGGGTACCACGCCTGGTATAAGTTTTATCATGGTTGGCTCGAGTACCATGCCTGGTATGGGATTGAGTGCTATATGTGTGTTGGTTCCTTGAGTGAACTGGGCTTATTGTTATTGATGTTCGTTACTTATTGGTTCCTTGAGTGAATCGGTCTTATCTATTATTGGTATTCATAACATGTTGGTTCCTTGAGTGAACCGAGTTTATTTGTCAGTGATGTTCATTATATATTGGTTTCCTAAGAGGTCTGGGATTTTGTATTACTTGACATGCATATTGGTCATTGAGGGGTCAGGTTGGTGTGCTTAAGTGATAAGGTGGTTTCATCTGTAAACTGAGGTTGCATGTTAAATGGCATTGATGATGTCCTAGGGATCCTTGGGAGGTCTAGGTAGCTTGCTAGTGGTTACACAACTATTTTTGGTCTGGTTACTTATAGAGTTTGGCATGACTATATGGTTGTTGAGTCCGGTTATTGACTGGGGGTCTTATTGATAGTCATATGGTCTTGGTTATTTCATATTACCAGGTAATATTTGGTTAATGTCATACCCTTGTAATTCCCCTTTTGGTAAGAGTGATAGGCCGGTTAGTGGTGATGGCTAGGCTAGTTAGTCACAAGACTAGAGACTCTGAGGTGTATTGCATGATGGGTTCAAGACGGGTGAACTTGGAGGGCCTAATATTCCTAGGGAGTCGGGTTTGATTGGGTTAATGAAACAAGGCTAGTATTCTGTGAGTGCCTGAACTGGAGGGATGTCAAGGTTAAGGAACCTTGGGGGTTGAATACACAGAACTCATGGGTAGTCCATTTTTTGGCTAAGGGTTAAGGGTCAAGGGGGTTTACTTAGGATCTTAATTTGAGTCAGAGTGGTAAATCAAGATTTTGTAGGTTGTCTCTCAATTGGCTAGCAGGGGTGGATAGTAGACCTGATTTTTGAAACTGGAACCACTGAGGTGCTTATAGTTGTTTGTAAGATTGGTTACTTAGAAAATCCTAGTACTATGTATGACCATTTGGTTATGACCAGGATAGAATGGTGGAAGGAATTCAAGGGGTGGAGTTGGCAGCGGAATGTGGTAGGAAGGCTTAGGACAGAATGTATAGGTCCATAGCGGTGATATCATGGTAGTAAAGGTGGATAATAGAGATCTGGATTGTTGTAACTTCATATTGCATGTTCTTGTTGATTCTTACATGATAATATGTAGTGGATTTGGGTCAACCGATGATGCCTACAAGTACGTGTTATTTGTACTGATACTACTCTTGCTATACCTTTTGGGTATGGTCTGGTTGCAGGATCAGTGATGTTTCTTAGGTATAGTACGGTGTTGATCTCCTGCAGCTTCCACTTTTCATTTTCATGATGGAAGTTGTGTCTACATTTCGTATTTTATATCTTTCCTTTAGAGCTCTTGTACCTGTTTAGAGTAGTTCCTAGGAAGGATTTTTCAGTGAAGCTTTTTGACAAAAGGTTTTAATGTATTAAAGATTGATAACTAGTTTAGTATTAAAGGCAAGATTTCATGTTCTTAGTTAATTCTGTATGTCTATTTTAAATACTGTTGTAAGGGTTCTACTATCTAGGTTCTTAGAGTAGGTACCCGTACAGCCTAGTAGTTGGGTCGTGATAATTTGGTATCAGTGCCTAGGTTATCGGTCTTCAAGTATAAGAGCAAATGTCAAATAGAGTCCTATAGATTGGTGTGTTGACGTCCACATCTAATCTTCGGGGAGCTATGAAGCATTCTAGGAAATTGTCTTTCTTTTTTCACTCCTTTCATGCGGTTTGCTACTTCCTTGTATGGGTTGAGTCCAATTGGTATCTCTTAATTCCAATTGGTATCTTAACAAGGTAAATAGATGCTTTTATTTTTTGCCAAAATGACAATAGCAAGGGAAATTGGAACCGGAAAGGTTCCAATTGGTATCTGGTCTGGAAGGCTATCTAAAGGCATGGATAAATCGGCTGTCATCTATGAGATAAATAGAAGATAATGAACTTGATTTGATCAAGTGTTGAAGCTTGAGACTTGTGATTGTGTGCATTACATTATTTGAATGACTGTGAATGTGTGGTGTGTAGTTTCTTGAGTTACTTTGAAATTTATGGTTAGTGAAGAGTTTTAACTTGATTATATCTGATTGGTTAAACGGTTAACTATTATGTGATTTGACTAAAACTTTTTTGTTAAGTTTTTGGCATGGACTTACCATTGGTAAAAATGAAAAGGGGACATGATCATTTGTGACTGTGGGGAAACTCTAATTTTAGGAATGTCGGGATTGGTTGAGAACCATAGGGAAAAAGGGCTAATCTTGTATGATAGCGGGAATGTGATGTTATGAATAACTTTCTGGTGTGTTTCGTAACTGATCTTATGATAATGTGGTGCTAAATTTGCAATTATGCATTGCTGGGGATGGTCTTCGGGTTAGGTTTAAGACCATGACGCAATTTCAGGGGTTAATATTGATAACAGGGAAGGGGAATGAGGGAAGTTTGCAGAAAATGGTAAATTTTCTAGGTTGTTGTTGTTGGGGGTTGCCACAGCGGTGTGCAAGCCGCTATAGCGGGAGGGGTATGGCAGAATCCCTGTCCTATTTTCCCTATTTTATTTTTCATTCCTGGATTATTTGAAATTGCTAGTTGAGCTGCGAGCTATTGCATGAATTATAAAAATTAGCATCCATGTGTGATAAAAGGAAAGGGTAGATATGGTAGCCCGGGACATAATAGTTATTGGCTTGATGTGGGTGATGTTTCCTGTATGAGGTAACCTATACGTATTTGAACATCAAACCTTATTTGACGTGGTTATTTTTACCCTTGATTGAGTAACTACTTCCATTGAAATGATAATGTGTAGTTAGTGAGGAAACCACAAGATTATGGTGGAACTAAGTTTTTGGGTATTGGTAAAATTATTATTTTCCATTTGTGGGAATAGTCACTCATGCAATATTCAGAAAAATGACCTATAATTGGCTGAGTAGTATGGGACACTACTCATAGGCTTATTCTATAATAATGTTTTGACTAATTGTAGCTCTTGGGAAGAGTATAGTGGAAGTGTGGAGAATTTGAAATGAGTTGGCTTGTGCATGATCGATGATCCTTAGTGGTAGGGTCGGTTGAGGGAGTGGGGTTAGTAAATAGTTCCTTGATCAGTCGTATCCCTCTAGGTAACCATGATAATACCTGGTGTTACTGCTCATTGAGTGGTAGGGGAAAGCTCATTATAGCATGGGTTAGGGTGTAAGTGCCTGGGTAGAATTCTCCCTAGGACGATAGTTGACAAGAACCTCAAGCTAGGATGGGTTCCAATTGAATTTCTATGCTATGTGGTTTAGAGATACTTGGTGTCTCAGGGTGTAGTGTTTGATGGGAGTAAGGTGATATCATGATATGTGAGGGACATCATATACCATAGAAGCTTTTAGAATGGAGTTCCATTTAGTAGAACTCCGGGTATAGCATTTAATATAAATGGATTAGTCCGGAATTGCAAAATTTAGGTGTTGTGTGGTAAAATTTGCAAAAACTAAGACTGTCCGGAGTTACTACCTCGCCTATAATGCTATAGAGGGAGGCATGGTTCTACCGCGGTGCTGCAATAGTGGGAATTTTCTCGTTGTAGTGAGGCTGCTATAGCGGGGAATTTTCCTACTGTAGCAAGGCTGCTATAGAGGGAAGGGGTTGCCACAGTGGGTTTCGGTTCCTCGGGGCAAGGCAAATTATTTTTCATTAAGTTTGAATTTATTTCTCTCCAATATTTTAATGAGGCCTTGGATTTCTTGGGCACTCTGGAAGGAGTACTCTTATTGGTCTCGTGCAGCTTGAAGGAAGGGATTCCTTGACAAAGCAGGATAGAATTAAATTTTGGTTGAGTTTGGGTACACTTAGAGATTTGAAAGTTTTATTGGTTCGTGTAAGGTTATATTTACGCTATCATGGTAGGGCGTTAAGATTCAAGGGGTTGGATTATTCTTTTCCTTCTGCCTTAGAGATCGTTTAGGGATGAACGATGAGTAAATTGGTATCTGTTGAAATGACCTGTTTAGTCATTATTAAAAGGCACCTCGTTATGGGTAAGGTATTTGTGCGAAGAAATGGGTTAGAAAACTTTCGAGTTAGGGAGTTGGAAATTTTGGGCTAGGCTAGTCTCGGACAAACTCTGAGCGAGGTAAGGTCTAGGGCAATCTGGGAAAGTATTGGGTAAAATTTCTAAGGTTGAGCTAGTTTTTCCATTAGCTATGGCATTAAGGAGTCCGTGGGACTTTTTGGAAGTGAATTTGGTGTATAAAACTTCTGATATAAAAGTTAACGTGAAAGGGTTGGTTTGGAACATCAATATTTGAAGCGTGTTGTAAGATGGGCAATTTTGGGCGGGTTCCCAAGGTTCTGTCTAATGTAAAGCACTGTAGCGGTTGACATAGGGCTACAATGACGACCGCTATAGCAGAGAAATTCCTGTTATAGCGAAAGTCAAGATGGTCAACGCTGCTATAGTGGGTGGCTACTGCTATGGTGATGCTGCTATAGCGGGATTTAGGCCGCTATAGCGGTATGCAAGGACTAAAAAACCCAAAAAAGGATTTTATAATTTCATTCTCTCCTCTTCAATTTCAAATAGGCGAGGGTTGCTCCAAAAATCCTCCTAGGTTGCTCCAAGGCTGGGGAGCAACTGAGAGGAAGGATTTCCTCTCAAATAGGTTAAACCCATGGATTCTAGGTCCACTTTATGTCAGGATTTGACTCCACAGAGCCATAAGTTCTTGTTCAAACATTTGCAAAATATGCTTGGCGTTCAGGTAGGCTAGATTTAACTAAGTAGACTTAGAACTGTAATTCATTGCATATTATTATTGTAGAATGACGGGAGAAGTCATGCCTAGGCCTTAGAGCATAGAGTCTAGAGGGATATCGTATTGATTGTTTGGTTGTCTGAAGGGGGATGATGTTATTATGGATAATATGACCCGATTCTTGTATTATCATTGATGTTTGATGCTAAATTCTAGTGGGACTAGATTGTTAGGTAGGGTTGGGGAACTGGTAATGTGTACATATGAATAAATTGCTAGGTCTTAGAAAATTTTCCCCAGTAGTAAATTAAGAGAAATGGGATGGACAGGAAGAGCTTGAAGCCCTTAATGTCAGGGGATGAATTCCTTAGAATGTGCTTACTTTTCTAAAGGGGCCAAGAATTTGATGTAAATGACTATACGTGTCTAGAGAGTAAACCGGGAGTTAGTCTTCGGATAGTTCATCAAGGTTAGGGCTATTAACTAGGTTTGTTGGGTAAGTGATGGTTGTTTGCTTTCCATTTCAACATGTGTGCATTGTAACTGTTGCTTAGTATTGTCTGCACATTACATGGTTTAGGTAATTAAATGATGAATGTCTATGATATCCGATTGTCAATCATGTGAAATGAACTTGTCTTATTACTTGTTGGTTCACAAGCGTGGTTGTGTTCATTATTGTTGATTGTTGGATTGTGTGTGACATTCGTTTGGCTCAGGTACCACATCTGGTAAGGGATACTTATATCGGGTAGCTCTAGTACTATGCTTGGTATAGGTTCTATAACTAGTTGGCTCGGGTACCACGCCTGGTATGGGATATTTATTGATTGGATCAGGTACCACGCCTGGTACAGGTTCTATATCGATTGGCTTGGGTACCATGCCTGGTACAAGTTCTATTATGGTTAGATCGGTTACCACGCCTGGTAGGGGATTGAGTGCTATATGTGTGTTGTTTCCTTGAGTGAACTGGGCTTATTAATTTTGATGTTCATTACTTGTTTGTTCCTTGAGTGAACCAGTCTTATATGTTATTAGTGTTCATTACATGTTGATTCCTTGAGTGAAACGGGTTTATATGTCAGTGATATTCATTACATGTTGGTTTCCTGAGAAAGGCAAAATTTAATATTACTTGACATGCATATTGGTCCTTGAAGGACTAGGTTGGTGTGCTTAAGTGATAAGGTGGTTTCATCTTTAAACCGATGTTTCATGTTAAATGGTGTAGATGATGTCCTAGGGATCCTTGGGAGGTCTGGGTTGCTTGCAAGCGGTGACACAATTATATGTAGTCTGGTTAGTTGCATAATTGGGCATGACTTATATGGTTGTTGAATCCGGTTATTGACTAGGGGACTTATTGATAGTCATATGGACTTGGTTATTTCATATTGCCTGATAATATTCGGTTAATGTCATACCCTTGCAATTCCCCTTTTGTAAGAGTGACAGGCCGATTAGCGGTGATGTCTGGGCTAGTTAGTCACAAGACTAAGGATTGTGAGGCATATTACGTGATGGGTTCAAGACGGGTGAACTTGGAGGGCCTATGGTTCCTAGGGAGTCAGGTTTGACTGGGTTAGTGAAACAAGGATAGTATTCTATGAGTGCCTGAACCTGAGGGATGTCAAGGGTAAGGAACATTAGGGGTTGAATACCAAGAACTCACAGGTAGTCCATTGTTTGGCTAAGGGCTAAGGGTCAAGGTGGTTGACTTAGGATCTTAATTTGAGTCAGGGTGGTAAATAAAGGTTTTGTAGGTTGTCTCTCAATTTGCTAGCAGGGGTGCATAGTAGACCAGATTTTTTAGACTAGAACCACTTAGGTGCTTATAGTGGTTGGTAAGATGGGTGACCTAGGAAGTCTTAGTGTTATGTATGATTATTTGGTTATGACCAGGAAAGAATGGTGGAAGGGATTCGAGGGGTGGAGTTGGCAGTGGAATGGGGTAGGAAGGCTTGGGACAGAATGTATAGGTTCATAGTGGTGATATCATGGTAGTAAAGGTGGATGATAGAGGAATGAATTATTGTAATTTCACATAGCATGTTCTTGTTGATTCTTACATGATATTATGCGGTAGATTCGAGTCAACTGATGATGCCTACCAGTACGTGTTGTTTGTACTGATACTACTCTTGCTATACCTTTTGAGTATGGTCTGGTTGCAGGATCAATGATGTTTCTTAGGTATAGAAAGGTGGTGATCTCCAGCAGCTTTCACTCTTCATTTCCATGATGAAAGTTGTGTCTTCTTTTCGTATTTTGTATCTTTCCTTTAGAGATGTTGTACCTATTTAGACTAGTTCCTAGAGAGGATTTTTCAGTTAAGCTTTTGTACAATGGGTTTTATTGTATTAAACATTGATGACTGGTTTAGTATTAAAGGCACGATTTCATGTTCTTACTTATTTCCACAGGCCCATTTTAAATAGGGTGGTAAGGGTTTTCCTATCTAGGTGCTTAGAGTAGGTGCCCGCACGGCCTGGTAGTTGGGTCGTGACATTTGGACTCACTCATTCCACACTTTTGGATGAGATACTTTGTATACTTACTTTGACTAATGAAATTATATTCAGTCAACTGATGGATTTGTAATCCCAGAAAGAAGGCAAACTCACCCATCATATTCAGTTCAAACTCACTGTGCATTAAATCGGAGAATTCCTTGCAGAATCTAGCGTTAGTACTTCCCTAAAAAAATATCATCAACATAAATTTGAATAATAAGATTTCCTGAAGAAGTTCTTTTGATAAAAACGGTAGTGTCAATTTTTCCTCCAGAAAAATCATGATTTGTTAGAAAGTTGCTTAGATGGTCATACCAAGCCCTGTGAGCTTTCTTAAGTCCATACAAAGCTTTTGAGAGTTTAAAGACATGATAATGAAATTTCGGATGCTCAAGACCAGGAGGTTGTTTGATAAACACTTGTTCTTTAATAAAACCATTTTAGAAAGCACTTTTGACATCCATTTGAAACAATTCAAAACCTTTATGAGAAGCATATGCAAGTAGGATACGAATGGATTCTAACCTTGTGACAAGAGCAAAAGTCTCATCATAGTCTACTCCCTCTTGTTAAGAGTACCCCTGAGATACTAGATGATCTTTGTTATGAACAACTTCTCCTGCTTCATTTAGTTTATTTCTGAATACCCACTTGGTTCCAGTGATAGATATCTTTTCTAGTTTGGGTACAAGTGTCCAAAATATACTTTTCTCAAACTGCTCTAATTTTTCTTGCATGGCTTTTACCCAGTGGCTGTCATTTAGGGCCTCATCTACCTTCTTTGGCTCAAGCTGAGAAATGAGAGCTATGTTTGCCTTGTTTTTTCTTGAAGCTCTTGTTTTAATTGCTTTGTTTGGGTCACCAATGGTAATTTTTTTGGGGTAGTTTGGTTCACTTCTCCATTCATTTGGGACAGTGTTTATAGCAAATTGATCCTTTTGTTCAGCAGCTGACTTAGATGAGCAGTCGACTTCCTCAGATGAGAGCATTGTTGATTCGAGTCCTTTGCCATCATCTGTACTACTTATTTTCTCAATAATATGGTTAAAGACATAAAAAATAATATGAATAGATTCTTCGATACATAAAGTACATTTATTAAAGACTCTATAAGATCTTCTAGATCTTGAATAGCCAAGAAATACACCTTCATCACTTCGAGGATCAAACATACTTTCCTTGATTTTCATATTTTTTTTATGTTTTGAGCTTTCCCACAGTGGCTACAGGTCATTTATGACTTGTCGAAACTAACGGTTTGATTCTTGGGCCGTTTATTTGTGTTTTAAAATCATTTTTCTGTTTTGCAACTCTTTAGGCTGGTAGAGTTGACTTTGGTCAACATTCGGAGAAGACGGCCTCAGATGGAAATTTTGTCAGTGTTTTTAGCTCTAAAATATCGACTTTGGTCTAGAGAGATCCTTTGGCTTGGGTCCCGAAGCTTTCAGACTCATTTTGGGATAATAGGTTCCCTTTTTGTGAAAGTTAGTTTTGGGCGTAGGGCTCCCTTTTTGTTAAATCGATCTCGGTTGGGAATTCTGTCAATTCTGTTGAGTCCAAAATTCTGTTTCTAGTAGGGTAGCATAGTTTGTTTGTATGCATGGAGTCCCAGATGAACCCGAGGGGTCCATCCAGTGACTTTTTAACTTAAAGAATCTGTTGGTTGTTGTTGTAGGTGCATATCTCAAACCTTTATCGCGACCACAAGGAAGGCTATGCGACTGCAATGGTCTGCCTTGTTGGATATCACCACCGCGAAGAGCCCTTTACGTGACTGTGATGAAGGGTCTGTAGTCTTGGCACCCATTTATTCTTTACGACTGCGTTGCTGGACCATCATGATTGCGATGGTCTAGCCAGCATGGTCATCGTGACAGCGTGGGGTTCTTCGCGATCACGATAAAGGACCGCTGGTAGTATATATAGTTTTCACTTTGTTTTCTTTTCCATTTTTCTGAGAAACCTCCATTGTTTTGAGCTCCAAGGCTGGTTCAAACTCTCTTTTTCTTCCATAATTGTTCTAGTAAGTTCCCCTTGTTTCCCTTCTCCTTTTCCACTTTTGTATGAAACTTTGGGAACATTCTAAAACCTAATTTGGTCATAATTTTTCAAAGTTTTTGAATGGTTTTCAGTTTTTGAGAAAGTTTCTCTCCCAAGGCAAGAAAGAGGGTTCCAATCCATTCTCTCAATCTTCAACCTTGGACTTATAAAGTTGAGCTTGGATATTGAATTCTTTCTACAATTAATGAAAAGGAATTTGAATTTCCCTATGGGTATATTTTCTTGTTCCTTTAGCATGAGTGTCTAAATCTCCTTGTCTAAGGATGTGTTGATGATGGGTACTTGATAAAAGGGTATGGGTCTTGCTTATTTGTGTTTATAATTGCTAATATGATATGGGTCTAGTGATTTCACCATATTTTAACTCTAAAATTGGTGGTTGCAAATATTGATTTAATTTACTTGATTGTGTTCTTGCTTGACAAAGGGGTTCATGATTTCAGATGTGAAATTGCTAGTGGATACTTGGGGTTCCACTTAGATTGAGGCTAGAAATATCTCAATTCGCTAGAAACACCCATTTAAAGGTCTAAGCTAGAGATAGTGTGACCTCCCCAAGCCTATATTGGTTAATTTATGCCTAAACAATGGTGCTTTAACAAAGACCGTTGGATGAATGATTGTGTGATCGAGAGATTAACAATCATGCCTAAAACCATTGCTACCTATGTTATTTTGTAAGAATTCATGCATTTAAGCAACTACCTTGACCCGTGTTCGAGTCCCATCAGAAACACATCCCTAGTCATTCTCTCTCTGGTTTATACCTCGCATATATTTTATTGTTTGATTTGAAATTAAATTGTGACAGAGTCCCGATTCCCCTCTTTTTACGTTATTTGTTGTTTGGACAATCTACTCTCATTGTAAAATCTTTTCTATAATCTCTTTGGCTAAGCTCCAATTCCCTTTGGGATTGACCCCAACTCCCGTCGGATAATAAAAATTTTGTTTTGCTTAACGATCACTGATACCTCTATCTTGGAGAGTACATTTGAGAGATATCAAAAATGGCTTCGCTGTCGGGGAATTGTGTTTGAATAGCCTTTTTGATTGTGAAATGAAATCACCTTGTAGAGTGTTTGTTCTTTTTAGTTGGTTTATTGTTTTTTCTTGTTGTGTAGGTAGACCATGAGCGAAGTAGGCAATAAAAGAAGTGTGGACGGTTTTATGGAGGCAGCCAATGAACCTTTAGTTCAAGGGAGAGTAGGTACAATCAGCCTACCCTCCATGGTTGGAAACATGGTGTTCCACTTCACTAGCACCATGCTCTATCTTATACAAATGAAGGGGATATTTGAAGGAGCAGAACACGAAGATGCAAATAGGCACATCCATAACTTTGTGGAGATATGCCAACCTTTCATCTTCCTTAACATTCCCCCAGAATCTAGTTGACTTCTCTTATTCCCCTTCTCTCTAATGGGGGAAGCCATGACGTGGTTGGAAGAATTACCAAATGCGTCAATCACCTCTTGGGCTGAGTTGGTAGAAGCTTTCACAAGTAGATTTTTCCCTCCCTCAAGATGATGCAACTAAGGGATCAGATTACCAACTTTTGCTAACTCCCTGACGAGCCTTTACACGAGGTGTGGTTGAGGTTTAAAAAGAAACTATTGTTGTGTCCTAACCATGGATTTTTGGATGATCTCTTGCTACAAAGCTTTTATAGATCTTTGAACTCAATGAACAAGTCTATGGCCAACAACCTCGGGGGTGGTACCTTCATAGACCAAAAATTTTCTCTCACCTCAGCTCTTTTAGAGAGAATGACCAAGACTAACCAAGCTTGGCACACCAATGAGACTGATATTCCTACCTCGGGAGTGACCACATCTATTTTGACAAATGAGATGCGAAGAAAAGATGAAGAGAGGGATGATACCATGGACAAAATGATGACGCAAATAGACTTATTATCCAAGCATATGATGAGGGTCGGAAGTGCTAAGACCGTGAATATTGTGAGTACACCAGAGATCAATGCTAGTGATGAAGAGGTAATGACCATTATGGATGGTAAACTTTGCTATTTTTCGACGAGTTCTCATCCTGGGTATTATCGCCCAAGGGATGAGAATCAAGGTTGGAATAGGGACAAGGAAAGAGATGGAAATTGGAAGGACCTTGACAAAGAGAGTGATAGATACAACCACTGGAGCTCAAATCCATATGTACCTCCAAATAAGTCAGATTCATTATATCAACTTGCCACAAGCAATCTTGGTACACTCAAAGATAGAGGACATGTTGTCCTTGGTTTTGAAGAAGGTGGAAACTATAAATACCAAGGTTAGTGAGCTTAAAAGTGAAGTTTCAACACTTCATCAAACTGTGAGCTCTCATTCGGCCTCAATCAAGCATCTCGAGGCTCAAATAAACCATGTATATACTCAAATAAACCCGAAGATGAAGGGAACACTTCCTAGTAACACCACAACCAATCCTAAAAATGACGCTCATGTTATGGCTATTGTTACTAGAAGTGGAAGAACAAGTGGTGTAGTGAAAAAGCCCGTGGTGGACATTGTTTAAGAGACGGCTATTGTAGTGATGAAGCCTAGTGTTGAATCCATTGTAGAGCCATGTGATAAAGAAGAAGAGGTTGTGCATGGAAAAAATGTTAAAGAATCGGGAGTTTAGTGAAGCTTGGTGCACCCAATGTCTCGGTGGATGTTAATCTTGATGATGAGAAGGAGGAGGCTGAATCTCTTCCCCAAGTGGATATTGATATTGAGGAGGAACCTCTCAATGTACAAAGTGTGGCGACCACACTACCCAAGGGACCTCCTCCATACACGCAAAGGTTAAGTAATAAAAAAGAAGAGCACAAATTCAATAAGTTTGTTGACATGTTCAGCAAGCTTTCGATAAACATTCCTTTGGTTAAAGCCTTAATGCAAATGCCAGGATACACCAAATTCATGAAGGAGTTTCTAAAGAAAATGAAGGTTATCAATGTGGGAACCGTTGAGATCTCACACAGCTATAGCGCTGTGATGACAAGTAATGTTGCTACAAAATGGGAAGACCCAGGTGCATTCACTATCTCTTGCACTATTGGGATGTTTGTGTTTCGGAAGGCCTTGTGTGACTTATGGGAAAGCATTAACTTGATGCCCCTAGTGATCTTCAAGAAGTTAGAATTGGGTATGCCCAAACCTACTCCCATGAGTTTACTCATGGCTGATCGAACCATTAAGCGTCTGGTAGGGATTCTATTTGATGTGTTGGTCAAAGGTGATAAGTTCATTCTCCCAGCAGACTTCATGATCTTGGATTGTAAAGTTGATATAGAGGTTTCCATCATTTTGGGGTGACCATTATTGGCTACGGGGAGAGCCTTTGTGGATGTTAAACTCGAAGAATTAAAGTTTCGAGTGGAAAGTGAGGTAGTGACATTCAATGTATGCCAACCCACAAAGCCTCCGGATGAATTGCGGGTAGTCTCAATGATTAATGTTGAGGTTGAGATAGATGATACCCTTTAGGAGTGTGAAATGGGCAAGACACCCTAGTTTAAGGTGTTGCCAAGTCGGCAATAAGATGATGTTTTGAAGACGTTGAAGGAAAATTTCCACTTCTTGGGGTGGGGCCATGCCAACCGGATTGGCATAATATCTGACAATGACTAAGGTTTGAGGTACTATCATCGAGCCGCGATATAAAATCAAGCACTTCTTGGGAGGTAACCCAAGTATTTTGCTTTATTTTTGTTACTTTTTTGTTGTTTTTGATTTATTTTAGGAATGCATAGAGAGGAAAAATGACAAAGTGGAAAAATAAGATAAAAAGGGGATGTGCGGATGGCCGTGGGGTTCTCAGAGATGTTGTACACGTCGCACAGGCCACTGCATCCCAAAGAAGTGAACTGAAGGAAAAATACTAAGTCGGAGATGACGTGCACTGGGCTGTGCATTTTGCACGAGCCCTTGTGCGTGTCGCACCTCCATCGCACACCATAGCAGAAAGATGGGATAGTTCAAGGGTGAAATAGTATGGTACAAAGTGACATGCGGTCCGCACAAGGGCTTGTGTAAATCGCACGTCGCAGCACACCCAGGTACGTTTTAAAATTTTTTATTGACCTACCCATTGACCAACCCAATCCGGTGACTTTTCTTCTTCCTTTTCTCTTTTAAACCGCCACCTTCACCCCTTTTCTCCCATATTCTTCCAAACTTCCATAACTTCTCTCCCAAAATCCTCCACAAACCCTCAAAACTCTCCCAAAATCTTCTCCTTCTCTCACCCACACCCCTCTGCCGCTGCCGCTTGTCACCACCACCATCATCTTTTCCAGGAAAATTATGGGTCACCATGTTGCACCTTGAAAAAGCTTCAGTTATTGTTTCCCTTCTGATAATATTCACTTTTGGTAAGCTCTCCGACGTTAAATACTAGTTTTTATGCTGATTGGGAACTCATATTGTGAAGCATGCTTGTTAGAATTGCCATGTTGATATTTGGATGAGATCCAAAAAATTTATGTCCCTAAGTTTGGGTTGTATTGTTGATTTTGCCTAGGATCAACTTGGTAGAACTTGAAATTGTGCTAATGCATGTTGATTGTAGTAATTTTTAGCCTTGAAAATTTGTGTTTGGGTGAAGTCTGAGTAACCCACTTGTGATTGATGTATGATTTGGCCCTATGATAGATTGAGTGACATCATTCTTAAGGGAAAACCATCGTCTTCATGAGGTTTTGGTTGAAAATTGATGTTTGGGCTGAAATTTGTTACTACTTTTGTGCCCTTGATCTATGTTGTGTTGGGTGTATGACGTTACGTGGGGAGGTAGAAATTTTTGATTGATTGTACCTAATTAGTGCAATTGAAGGATTGATGTTCTCGATGATAGACGGGATAATGTCCTTTCTAAGGAAAGTCGTTGAGTTTTTCTTTTATTTGTAAATTATGCTAATGGATTCTGAGGAAGTTTGAGTATCCGAATAATTTGGTTTGGTCATAGAATGATTGGCCCTATCATTTAAAATTGTTTGATTGTTGGTGTGATTCTTGTTGCCAAGTGCCTTGCACACGTATTATTCTGCAAATCACATGCTTAATACACGAGAAGACTAGGGATTAAAAAATCCCAAGTGCTTTCCCTGTGCGTTTCACATGTGAAGCGCATACCTCTACATGTAAAATGCATAAGGCACCGCACCTTGTGAAACATTACTGCCCATTAACTGTTTCAAGAGGTGAAGCATGGTGTGATGCACACTCTGGCTGGTGCGGTCCGCACCAGCTTCGTACCTCAGTTCAAAAATCCCTATAGGTTTTTGGTAGCTCATGCGATGTCATGTGCAATGCGCACTATGCTTTGTGTTGTTCACACATGGCCCGCATGAGCCACCAGTTACCTACTTCATTTTCTACTTCTTAGCATTCCGTTCTTTTTAATTAGTTAACTTCTTTCTAGTTTTTCTTCTTTTACATATATCAAAAAAATACAGAAAGATTTTGTTTTGCTTTTTGGTACTCACAATCTCCATATGCAGACTATGTCTTCTACCAGGGGTAACATAGGGCGCCAACCAAAGAAACTATCAGCTGCGAAGGAGGGGAGAATTCTCTTTGGGTTGAAGGCTTGAAGGCCATCTATGACCAAGATAAGGGTAGGACCTTCAATGTCGAGCAAAGCTTCAACTTGGCTGCAGTCGGGGAGGAATTACCTAGTATTCACAAACAATTTGTCGACCGAGAGTGGAAATCATTCCAAGATATACCCGAGGGGTACTATGAGGAAATTATCTAAGAGTTCTTTGATGCTTATCAAGCCAAGCAAAACTCCAAAGGATATAAGGGGAACGTGGAGAGGTTTCCTAACTTGGATTCAATTATCATCCGGGGCAAGAAAGTGCCTGTCACTCCAGCAGCCATTAATGCCATCTATTGGAGTCACCGAATTGATCCTGCCCCTACACTCTTAGCTAGGTTGTCTGCCAAGCAAAAGCCATATCATGAGACGGCCCCTGTGATTGCTCATGACATCTCTCTCTGGTCTACTATAGAGGGTGATATTCCGAGGAGGTTGTTACACTTCAAAGCTCATCTCTGGTATGACATTTTTAGCATCCATTTCCTGCACTCACAGAATGATCAAAAGATAACTCATGATGGGGCCATTCTGATTGTTGCTATTATGACAATTGAGCATGCTAACTTTGGGGAGCATGTTAACTTCGAGGAGATAGCGGATATGGTGATAAGGAGGAAAGATCAAAAGGGAAGTGATTCATTGCCCTTCCCGATACTCATTACTAAACTGTATGCTAAAACTGATGTCCTCCTTCTCAGTTCTGACAAGTTTACACATGCTATTGGGACGATTGACCTTGATCGAAAGACAGACAGGGATGCTCCCAAATTTAAAAGGCGCAGGACTGAGCCATTGAGGGAAGTTGAAGTTGATGACTTAGATGTTGAAGCAATTGGTTGCTCTCCTTCTCGGGCATCCTCAAAAGCACATACCCCTACATCTTCTGCACCCAGAGGACCCTTAACCAAGAGTGGTCTCCAGGATATGGTGGAAAAAACCTATAATCATGAAAGGAAGGTGAATGTGTTGGCACTCAAGTTACCCGGGTTGATTGAGATAGCTGTCAAAAATGCCATCAAAGGAGTGGTGGAAAGCGTCACCAAACTCTGCAAAAGGATGGACACTATTGCGGGTGTTGTGAAGGAGATCTAGAAGGATGTGTCTAATGCAAAAGGGAAGGCTCTAGTTGAGGAGGAAGATTTGATCACCTTGCCTCAGCCCCATCATAGTCGCGGTCCTATGGACAACTTTCTTGAATCTCTAGCGGGTGAGATGGTGATACCCGGTGATGAGGACACATTGCTAGCAGATGATCAAGATCCAGAGTTTCAGCAGGTTCTTAGGGATTCCATAGTTTCTACTCACTCCCAAAAGGGTGATGCTGGTCCTAGTGAAGAGGCAACAGATGATAATGATAGCGCATAGCCCTCGAGGGAGTTATCGAACCCCTTCTTTCCTTATTTGAGCTTCAAGCATTGAGGGCAATGCTTCTTTTTATGGGGGGAGGTGGTGTTATTTGATTTGGTTGATTCATTGCCGGTGTTGGGCTTGAGATATTTTATTGCCCTTGTCGGACAGACAATTTTATTTTCCCTTGCTAGTTTTTATTTGGCCCTTGTCGGGCATGTTGGATGATTGTGATGATACTGCCCTTGCCATGCCTTTTTCTTATGTTTTGAGCTTCTTTGTGCCCTCTTCGGGCTTGATGTTTAATTTTGATTGTGTGCCGAGTTAGTCTTACATGATTCCATTGTCTCGCTACCCATTCCTTGCAAATGTGCTAAGGGCCTATGCCGAGGCTTATTTTTCAAATGATTCATGAGTGCGCAAATTTGGTAGTCACCTTGTTAATAGTAGTTTAGAAATAAACTCTGAGGGTTTTCTTAATACCATAGTTCTTTCCTAAGGAACAAATAGTTTTTCTTTGTTTTCTTTTTCTTTCATTTTTGTGTCTAACCGGGTTGATGCTTCACTATGATAGATTGAGAGACGACTATCTTAAGGAAAAATTCCAAGTTTTAGATTAATTTGAGTCTGTGCTTTGCTTGTCTCAAAATGGACACACCAAAAAGTTTTCTTGGCAAGATATTTTTGGAAATGAAAATAATTTTTTGAGGAAAGCATTCTCTTGTCATGACTTGCACACTTTCAGTTTGGCTTGATTGATTCACAAATAAGTGTGTAATGAACTCAAAATAGCTTATCAAACGTCATTTGTCCCAATTGATCTTGAGACCAATGTTGAAAGTTCTTGTGAGGTGATTCTATGTATGGTGAGGCTATACCTTGATTCTCGTGCATGTGTTTCATCTAGAACTTGCCCCAAATGTGATTCAAAGTGAAATTCTAGATGTGACCGAGCTTGGAAGATGATCTTGGGCACTTTTTGTCACGACCCGATTTCTCGGTCATGGTGGCACCTACAACCCCCCAGTAGGGGAACCAATTCCCGTAGCCCAGGACAGTTAGTAATGGGCTACTATCTAACAAATAAGGGAACAAGACGAAGAGAATAGATAACAGGGATATAAATATATACATAAGCGGAAACTAAACCAAACCCAAGACCTGGTATCATAATATAGAGCCAAAACTACATACATGGAGTGCAAACGATCCAAAACAATATATACAGATGTCTCTGAATGGTAATAGAGTACATGAGGCAAAAGATAAACTAAAGATAAGCTCCGATCGCCAAGAGCTCACCCTCAGTCTGAAGTAGTCCCCAACAGATCTCCAAGCAAGAAACACAACGATCTAACGGCGATGGCCCATGCTAGGATCTGCACCCAAAGATGCAGGGGGGGTAGGGTGAGCACCAAATGCGAAGCATAAGGTACCCAGTAGGTATCATAGGCCGACTGGGCACATATAAGATAAAAGCGTAGTAACAGACAGAATAGAAGCAAGCAGTCACAGAAATCAACGAAAGGTACACAAGAACTAGCCTAGAGGGAAATCAACCGAACCACATGTGAGGCCAGTAAGCAGAATATACACACCATAGGCACAGGTGAAAGTAAGAAATAATGCACCTGGGGTCCTTGCAATAACAGTGTATACATAATAAGTTTACGAAATGGACAGTATACCGGTAACCTCAAGTGTAAGAAGAGGGAAAGAGTAATGATAGACATGCTCAGGGACATGAATCAAACTCAACTAATCATAGCAATCTCAAATCCAGAAACTAACAGTCTAGCAGTAACCAATTTCATACTTAACCATAGCAGGGAACAATTCTGTAAGTAAATAGCAAAAGTCTACCTACAGTCCCCCGGCCGCCCATACAACCGAGGAACACAAACAAGTGAAAACAAAACCCTCCGGCATCCCATACTACCGGAGCGTACAATCAACAAACAACAAACAAGGGTGGAGCCTCAAACAATGAATGATATGATGCATGAAGGTCTCAAGTGAAATGGTATCTCTGTATGTACCTCCTCCGGTGCCGATCCGGCCCAGCAGGTAGGTTCCATGGAAGGACACTGCCCGTATACCTCTACTCCAGCGTATACCCTTCCTCCGGCACACGCAGCCCGCAGCCCCTGACCCGGATGGCAAGGTCCATGGAGGTCCCAGACCCCATACTAAAACTCAGTATCAAAACATGTCATCCAGAAGCAAGTCCGGGTTCAAGATAGAGACCCAGTCTCGAATATGCATGCCCAGACCCTGTCCAGGACTAAGGTAGTAGGAAAATATCTCAAAAACCCCTCCAAGGTTGCCCGGGCATAACCGGGTCTAAACAGTAGAAAGTCATCTCAGGTGCTCGGTCCAACCGAGGCTAAAATCATTTCAAGTAGCAGGAAAACTCAACTAGCACCCCGGCCCTGCCGAGTCTAGCGTTAATCGTAAAACTGGTGATTTAAATCATAATTTTACTTTCTTTTACCCAAGAATGTTCACAAGTTAAATCGAACCATTTCCAATTCATTTCCATCAAAAATGGGCCCCCGGGGCTATGCAAGGTTTGGAAAATAGTGTCAGTAGGCCCGAAGCCAAAACCGTAGTAAAACATGGAAAAACCTCTTTATATGCATGGAAATGGTATGATCAAGCACAATAGCTGCCCAGCAGCTCACAATCAACCTATCGACCCTGCTGTCACGACCCGATTTCTCGGTCATGATGGCACCTACAACCCCCCCAGTAGGCGAATCAATTCCCGTAGCCCAGGACAGTTAGTAATGGGCTACTATCTAACAAATAAGGGAACAAGACGAAGAGAATGGATAACAGGGATATAAATATATACATAAGCGGAAACTAAACCAAACCCCAAGACCTGGTATCATAGTATAGAGCCAAAACTACATACATAGAGTGCAAACGATCCAAAACAATATATACAGATGTCTCTAAATGGTAATAGAGTACATGAAGCAAAAGATAAACTAAAGCTAAGCTCCGATCGCCAAGAGCTCACCCTCAGTCTGAAGTAGTTTCCAACAGATCTCCAAGCACGAATCACAGCGATGTAACAGCGATGGCCCACGCTAGGATCTGCACCCAAAGATGCAGTGGGTAGGGGTGAGCACCAAATGCGAAGCATAAGGTACCCAGTAGGTATCATAGGCCGACTGGGCACATATAAGATAAAAGCGTAGTAACAGACAAAATAGAAGCAAGCAGTCACAGAAATCAACGAAAGGTACACAGGAACTAGCCCAGAGGGAAATCAACAGAACCACATGTGAGGCCAGTAAGTAGAATATACACACCATAGGCACAGGTGAAAGTAAAAAATAACGCACCTGGGGTCCTTGCAATAATAGTGTATACATAATAAGTTTACGAAATAGACGGTATACCGGTAACCTCAAGTGTAAGAAGAGGGAAAGAGTAATGATAGGCATGCTCAGAGACATGAATCAAACTCAACTAATCATATCAATCTCAATCCAGAAACTAACAGTTTAGCAGTGACCAATTTCATTCTTAACCGTAACAGGGAATAATTCTGTAAGTAAATAGCAAGAGTCTACCTACAGTCCCCCGGCCGCCCATACAACCGAGGAACACAAACAAGTGAAAACAAACCCTCTGGCATCCCATACTATCAGAGCGTACAATCAACAAACAACAAACAAGGGTGGAGCCTCGAACAATGAATGATATGATGCATGAAGATCTCAAGTGAAATGGTATCTCTGTATGTACCTCCTCCAGCGCCGATCCGGCCCAGCAGGTAGGTTCCATGGAAGGACACTGTCCGTATACCTCTACTCCACCGTATACCCTTCCTCTGGCACACGCAGCCCGCAGCCCCTGGCCCAGAAGGCAAGGTCCATGGAGGTCCCTGACCCCATACTAAAACTCAGTATCAACACATGTCGTCCGGAAGCAAGTCCGATTTCAAGATAGAGACCCAGTCTCTAATATGCATGCCCAGACCCTGTCCAGGACTAAAGTAGTAGGAAAATATCTCAAAAAAAAACCCCTCCAAGGGTGCCCGGGCATAACCGGGTCTAAACAGTAGAAAGTCATCTCAGGTGCTCGGTCCGACCGAGGCTAAAAATCATCTCAAGTAGCAAGAAAACTTAACTAGCACCCCGGCCCGGCCGAGTCTAGAGTAGTAGTAAAACTGGTGTTTTAAAACATAATTTTACTTCCTTTTACCCAGGAATATTCACAAGTTAAATCAAACCATTTCCAAATTATTTTAATAAAAAACGGCCCCTCCGGGCCATGCAAGGTTTAGAAAATGGTGCCAGTAGGCCCGAAGCCCAAACCGTAGTAAAACCTGTATAAAACCTCTTTTTATGCATGAAAATGGTATGATCAAACACAATAGCTGCCCAGCAGCTCACAATCAACCTATCGACCCTGCACAGGCCACAGCTACTCAGCAAGCATAACCAGCCTAGAAGGATAATTCTATGCCCGGGACTCGCGGACATTCCCAAAATTCCACCTTTTATGTTCCAGAGTCAACAAGGCCTCACAGGACCACAAGGGTAAATAAAATATATCGGCAATTACTACAAGCAACGGAGGAACAAAAATAGGCGGACATGAATAAAGCGGTCGAGGTCTGTGGTGCCAACCTAATAATCCAACCCAAGGATGCCCATTAATACAATTTTATTCTATATATGCGGAGTCTAGGGAAAATAAATCGTAACCTACCTGTCGTCCGATGACAAGCTGCTAGAACGACGATGTCCACGCTCGAACCGCTCCGAGAAACTCCTAAATGAAATCAAACTCGAAATTAGGCTTGAATAACTTGACGTAGATAATCGATTTCCTTTTGATAATAAACAATATTGCATCAGCAAATCTTTTCATACGAACTCCTTATTTCTTTTCAACGTGCACAGTAGTATGTAAATGCCTCATATAATCACTTCTACTACTGGACAAATATAAATTAAAGGCACCTATATAAATACACATCCCACTTAATTCTAGCTAATACACTAATGAGTGGAACAAGTGGCAGCACCCAAAAGTTGTTAACAATGTGTTGTCCAACCCCTCCACTCCCACGTGGAGTGGAGGTGGCAATATTGAAAGAATATTCTTACCCCGTTATATATATTCGGGTATTGCATAAGTTCGTGGTAAAATAAATATAATTTTTGAATATACCATAATCATTAGAAAATTATTTCGATTAAAACCTACTATATTTTAATAATAAATTTCAATATAACTAAATTTACTATCTCCGTTAAAATATTACAATGTATAAAAACCTTATAAAATAAATTTCGTAACAAAAATATTTTTCATAAACCTTTAAAATATTTTAAAAAGGTAATAATAATATAACTTTTTACCAAATTCAACTTTAAAATAAAATATTTTCAAATATACGCGCGATGCTAATAAAATTCTTAAGCTTAGGCTCGTAATTCACCATCGCACGATTTTGATACTCAAGAACTCTCTTGGAATCCTCCCTTATGTTTCCTCACTGTTTCAGAACTGAAATGGCGTTTTAAAATGTGAAGTTGAGGCTTAAATCGAGTTTGACCCGACCCGGTTCGCGACACGGTTCGCAACCCGATTCCTGCCAGACAGTCTGCGGTAAAACAGTCATAACTCTTTACTCTGTTATCAGTTGGATGTGAGGTTTTGTGCGTTGGAAACTAGAGTCGTAGACCTTCGATTTGGTATTTTACGGGACTTCTAACTCTTTATATATTGGGAGAAACGCCCCGAGACATTTTACCCAAAGTTCATAAAATTTATTAAAGGAACTTACGATAACTTTGCCGACTTGCTTGACTTCAAAACTTATAATGCGACCAAACAAATGTACCCGACACGAAATACCGGTCCTGACAAGCCTTAAGTGACTTGGGGCCGCTACAAACAAGCTCTAACGATTCAAGGAAAATGTATACGTGGAAATAACTGGAAGGGTCATTATATCATCCACTACTAAAAAGGACTTTCATCCTCGAAAGTCAAGGTCAAGGGGGTACCTGAAGGCTCAAACAGCTGCGGATACTGGGCCCGCATATCTCTCTCGGTCTCCCAGGTAGCCTCATCGACTGGACGGTGCCTCCACTGAACCTTAAAAACCAGGATCTCTCGAGACCTCAATCTCCTGACATCTCTGGCCAAAATAGCTGCCGGCTCCTCAACAAAGGCTAAACCCTCACCCAACTGAACTGAATCCCACTGCAACACATGAGACTCATCTGGGACATACCGACGCAACATCGAAACATGAAATACAAGATGTATAGCTGAAAACATCGGAGGTAAGGCTAACTGATAGGCAACGCTACCAACCCTCTGCAGAATCTCAAACGGCCCAATGTACCTGGGGCTAAGCTTGCCCCGCCTACCAATCTCATCACGCCCTTCATGGG